>CM032895.1:1667500-1732500 GCA_019176425.1 Megalops atlanticus | reverse complement strand
TTTAGTTTGTCGATGAATCTGTTATTGATGGGTATACAGGCATCGGAAATGTGCTACAGGCAGGAACAAGTTCTCTCAGCAAAAGGGAGAGGTGAGGCTGCAGGCTGGAGCTGCAGGCCTCTCGCCACACGCTGCTGCCCAGGCAGTCATGTGACCGTCGTCACGGAGTTCAGAGCAGGGCAAGGGCAGGTCCAAATCACATACTTCCATTCGAGCATCAAGTTTCTGGTGGCCATATTTAGTACTGTTCCAAAACTTACGTATGCAAGAAGTTGCCTAAAATTTCTGGGTGTGTTCTTGTCTGATTAGGAACACCTAACAACATATTTATGCCTATACATACATGAAGTGAGGATCGCTCCACAAAGTCCCAGTGATTCAAATCTGCCTGTTTAAAATCACTCAGCGGCAGCAATGAAGGAAGTCACTGCCAACCATTAGCAGTCTGCAAGTGTTGCTTTCCGGATGTTCTCAACAGGAGGTTTGATGAATGTATTATCATATATGTATAAGGTCAAAGGTCATGCCATGATGACAGGAAGTGCAGTACAGATGTGGCCATATTTGTCTGTGCTACACACTCAGACTCTTGGGAGCGCATGCTCAGAGGAATGCTTTATATGCAAGTATGTGACTTGGAACACAGCAGGGAACTCCATCACTAACGCTAACTTCATGCTTAATTACGTGACCTGGGCTGGATCTGAACACGGTGACGATGGAAACGCAGACGGCACACACCCGCACCACACCATCTCTCACCCGCAGCTGGAAAGACAGAACCCTGACAGCCCAAACTCTCCGATGAGTGGATCTCATCGAAACCTTCTGAATCTGCAGCAGTAGAGAATGGTAGTAACTTACCCCTGCTGGTGCCAGCCGCAGAATTGACTGTTCAGAAAAAAAGAAATTTTAATAATGGGCAAGAGTGTAGTAACAGCAGTCACTGAAATATGCTGCCCCCTTGTGTCAGAAGACAGGTATAACAGCAGTCTCTGTCCACCACTTTAGCAGAGCACCCCGAAAAGCTACTACCCTCCCCTCTGTTACTTTTGCAGAGATCAGTGTTGCAGCTTACTGTATGGGCAATGTCACACAAAAACACACTTTTAAAACTGACAGTTTGTGTCAACACAAAGCTCTGTCTTGGTTGTTTTGTTTCTAAGGCGCCCTCCTCTTCGGCAGGAAGGCCCAGGGCGTTGCTTACTGAACTTGTTTGAGGTTTGTACCCACAGTAGTTCCACGTCTTGCGGCCGACACGCAAACTTGTGTCATTGCGGCTAATTTTTTTTATTTTCCAGTATAGAGCTCTATTGTCTTATTTAAATAAAGTTATTAGCGCAACCAAAAGCAACAGCTTTCTACCTTATTTGCTGTGTGTGAAACAGCGGAAGTGTGCTGGACTGTGTGCGTGGATCTCCCTGAACAGGACTGACCCCGTGCAAACGCTCACACGCAACAGCTGCGTTTCAGCGGCTGAGACCGCAGCATCACAGAACAGACTCCCTTATTAGACAGCCGTTTGAGGTGTGTGGAGGAGAGTATTAAACAATTTCAAATGCTCCGGTTTCAAATACGCTGTATTATGCAGATTCCGTCCACCGGTCCTGTAAGCTCATGTACACAGCGTAGTGAGAAAAGTTTGTTTTAATGTTCATTCTGTTTAAAAGTTTAGAAGTGCAATATTGATGTGTGCAAGGAAATGCGATTTAATTGAAAGTATATTAAAATTTGTTATTGTCAAATTTGTTAATGTATGGTTAATTACCTAAATTGCATTCATTTCGACTGCATAGTGTCCACACGTATTATGTTTACGACACATGTAAGCCTGCGAGGTTTTAAATAACTCAATATTAAATTATGATGTTCAAAAATGATCTAAAGCATCGTTTATAGTGTTGTTCACAAACCGCGCGAGTGGTGTGAAGACTGCACCTCCCCCTCAGCCGCGCACTGCACGCTGCGGCGTCAAAAACATACGCGCGCCCCGAGTCACGTCTCAGTAACCGCGCTCACAGCGCCATCAAACATTCTGGTGGAACAGATTCTGTGTTGGGGCCACAGTTTAAATAATTCGACTGGTAAAACAGCTAAATTTCAAACTGGAAAAATTAGTTGCGGACAACCAACTAAACAACACCAAAAGGTGGCCCAAGGCAAAACCTCTCTGTCTAGAGTTAAAACTCACCGCCATGGAACTGTGTTTTTCCTCTTCCTGGCGGAAGCAGTTCACCTTCTATACACACCTGGAGGGGAGCGTGTCAAACTGCGTGACAGCATGTGCCAAAACCCAGCCAAACAGACCGAGGAGTGCGTGTGGCCCTAACCCGAACAAAACAACAAAAAACTTTTTTTTACAGTAAAACCATTTTAGACCTCATTTCAGCCTCCAGCCATAAGTATGAAGAGGACAATGCGGTGATCCTTTTTTAATTAAGTGATTTTAGGAGTCGCAACCTACCACACAACTCGCAGTCATTGAATGTCCAATTACACCGCCGGGTGCTAAATCTTTCTAATGGGTTTTCTAAGAATTCTAAGAATTTTGCTGATGGCTCCAACTCTGCAAACGCTTTGTCGCATTTTACCGATACAGCGATTTAAACTCTGAAGAGGAGGCAGAACTCCGCAAACAGTCGACTGGAGTCTGCTGACAGCATGCGTGCAGCATTCCCCGAATCTCCGGGACCTCCGGACTGACCCGGGGTCTCCGGCAGGACTGACACAGAAACATAAAAACTGTCTTACTGCTGTAAATTCTCTGCGACCATTAGGGGCGTCGCCAGGGTAACGTATAATCATTCGCTTTTTAACAGATGACGTACAGTTCTTCTAAATGTCCTCGGGGCTGCCTGTGCCCCCGTTCTTCAGATAAAATTGTTTTGATAAATTTTGTTTTGATAAATTTAGTATATCACCGTCTCATTGATTCATGAACACCGAATTCCAGGTTTGTATGCCATTCTCTGTTTCGTGGCACGGTTTGTTGTCACGTGCGTAGTTGTCCGTAGGAACACTACATTGCATTTTGTTGACGCACTTAGATGAAACAATCAAGATCAGTATTTAAAAAATAAATGTATAGTCGAAATTAAATTGTAAAGTGACAAGTAAATCAGGAATCGCAAAACTCTGCCCTGTTGGCGCCGTGGGTGTGGCGTTTTTATCCAGAAACGCGCGTTTAAGCGCCTCCATGGGGTAAGACGGGAGGTTTAAAATGTCCCCGTTGGACACCATCAGTTCTTATTTAGCGTAGAGCAACAAAGGTATGAGAATTGGTAAGTTGTTGTTGACCAATCAGTCAATAACAACAGCGTGATGTAGTGGTAGGAAGCATGGTTTGTAAGCCAGAGGTTGCTGGTTCCATTCCCAGGTGGTGCGCTGCTGTGGTATACTTGGACAAAGTAATTAACCAAAATCGCCTAGCTATAATATTCAGCTGTATAAATGGATAACGTTTAAAAAATATACGCTCTGGAGAAGAGTGCCTACAAATGCACTAAATTAGCTAGGGACCGAGCAACCACATTATTAGCAAGATATTTTATATATTGCCAGGCAGCTAGAAAAATAGCTGCAAGCGAATGAATTGTTTTAACCAGATAACTTCATACATGACTAGGGAAGCATTCAGAGTAGCCTGGAAACAAAGTTCTTTAAATCCTCCTTTGTAATAGTTATTCACATATTGTTTATTGTTACTGTACAAAAAGCCCATCATAAGCCAAACAATGTACAGTTTTGCGTATATTGTTTAACTTTTAGTTTTATCAGGTCTGGTCTACCCACTCTGGTACACATGTCCTTTACCCCATAACCACGTCCGTCTCCAAAACTAATGATTATTGGCTACTAAAAATGTATTACCTAACAGGTGTCCTTTAGAGCAATACTATTGCATCATAATTATGGGAACATTGCACCTAAGAACGACTTCTAAATGTATCTTAGGATGTAGTGGTTATTTTATGCCATTAGATGAATATTAGCCTGCGTCATATTTCTATACTCGTAATGAACAATATAATTACCTAAAAGAGCCACAACGCTCAGATTTTCCGTGTTTATTAATATCACACGTTCAGGTGTGCGCGGTTGTGCTCTGTACATACCGGTCTTCGCGTGACGTCTCTATGTTCCACTGCTAAACAGGCTAAATTGCGCTGGATGAGATCATATGCCACGTGAATAAATGTTGGCTGCCATAATGTTTAGAGTTCCTGAACAAAATTCCTTACATTCACACACCTATGAAACGTGTCTGTAGTAACTGATGGTATTATGAACATTCATTAAAATAATTAATTTATGAAATAAATTGGAAAATACGTAAGGATCCACGAAAAGGGTTAGAGCCCTGAATATCATGATCCTGGCCACCAGAGGGCAGTACAACTCCGTATAAAAAAGAAAAATGTTTTTCTCGATGTAAAGGTGACCTGCAGCTTTTGTGGGATATTGGAGACAAAATAACTAATATATGTTTGCATATGACATAGATTTAATACATATATTTCTTATACATGGAATATGAATATGATATACTACAGAAATTATGAGTACCTTTACCGTATATAGTGTATGGAATTTTATGCATAATACTCCCTATATTGATTGATAGCTTTTGTATAAAGTTACTAATTAAATAAAACGTGCTGTAAATTTAAAGTGCAACGCATTCTTATTTTATGCATACAATCTATGTCTATGCTTCTTTTATGCATACAATTGTACATTTGCCATATTTTCCAACATCATACCTTATTTCGTAACAAGATTTTTAAAAACTTATCATTAGACGTTGTCTGCATTCAGTTTGGCTCTGTTTCAAGTTTGTCTAATCGGATTTGTGCTGAACTCCATTTCTAATGTAATCTCTCGTCCCCCCCTTTCCTACTCAGACAGAGAGACTATAACAAAGGTATGATTCATTCTTATAAAATCACATTATGCAGTGAAAAGCCTCTTGTAATCTCCTGCGCTCTGTCTTTCTTTCGGCCGTATTAACATGTTCCTATTCAACTCGAATTTGGGGGGAGTCGTAATCTCGTTTGTTTGTTTTGTTTTAACCTGCTTACCGTTTTCGAATTCCGTTAAGACCAGGCTGTGCATGGGTATGTCGAAAGGAATAACTTCAAACATTTAAGCATTTCCTGTGTCTGCACGCCTGCATTAAGGCTACTCCAGCACAGCATGCGGTCAGAACTGCACTTTACTAAACGCACTTCAGACCTGCCGTTTCTCTGCTTCACTTTGAGTTTGAGTCCACCTCATGCAATCAGTTCAAAAAGCAATTAGAAAGCCCACAATCAGAAATCCTAACTGCAAAAAACCAGGGAACGCACACCTGTTACTAAAGGGTCCGCGCTGACTCTTAAATCAATAACTGAGAAATCTCAACTGTTTGATGCCATCTCAACTATTTCATAAATTAATTCATGAATCGTTTCGTAATCGCCACATACATCTTGCTCAATGGTGCAAAACCACAACCCCTTCGGGTCCGGCATTTCAACCAGCGTGCCACCGTGATCGATACCTCAGAGAATGCTGGACTGAGTTTTTTTTTCCGAAATGCACGAACAGGTTTCCCAGTGAGGGGAAGCCATTTGCGCGAGCAGACGGAGCTGCTATCCCGCGCCTCTGCGGGGCGACGCTGTCACTCAGACCTTTTGAGAGTGCGCGGGTGCGGTGGAGTGGCGCGTGTCACCGTTTCACAAACCTTTTGTGGCGCGAGCGTCGCATTCTTCTCCTTTGGGTGATTAATTGTTTTTTTCGCCTTTCAGACAAATGCCTCCAGGAAGACAATAATCAACGAAAAAATAATAAACCACCCTTTGTTTTACCAACCCTTTTTCTTCACAGGAAAAATTAATTTATGGTAATTAGGGCTTTATCGTGTACAATTCAGACGTGACGGTGACATTATTTTGCTGCCAACCTGTGTGTCGCGTTCAGCCCAATCCCTGATCTAATTAAACGCAGGAAATGACTGTCCTGTCTGACTGCGGAAAGCAGGCCAGCCTCGCTAATGCATAACATTATCTCAAGCATTGCTTCAGTCTTACAGCATCGGGGTGACAGTACTGGATTATAATGGGAAACACAGCATACTAAGGTAAATTACACCAGTGCAGTAATATTGTAACTGTAACTGTACACTAACCATTACGTTACATTATATGCGTTTAGCAGGCGACTTCCAGCGCAAGAGAGCATACGTGAATCCACTCAAGTTAATATAAGCAACAGTGTCGGACCTGGTTCATACCCCCAGATCAGCGGCTGCATGTGGAAAACTGCACAGCTCTGGTCCCCATTCTGTACTATGCTATACGACATCATTAGGTTGTTGCACTCTCGTTTCTAATCACAATGTATTGTTAATATTGTTAAACTAGTGTGAGGTCAACTAAATACAAAGTGTTAACCATAAATGTTATGTATGTTTATACATATGTATATACATAACATCTCATAATATCACAATGTATATACATATGTACACAGATGTGTAAGTATTGATGCAGGCACACATATATTTAAGTGTTAGATTTAGCTCTACATTGCAAGGGCACAACCCTGAGAGGTTTGAATGAGAATAGGGTGGTGAACTCAAATGGCCTTGTATAAATGAGTTTCCTCCCCCAGAGATACCAGGAGGACCTGTGCTTTGGAGAGCTGAAATCAGAAAAAGATAAAGACACGCGAAAAAAGAAAAAAAGTGTAGGGAAATTACAAATACAACTTAGTGCTATCATCCCACAGCAGGGCTGGAGGCCAGAGATACGGCGGCAGCAGCGGCTGCAGGTGCAGAGGAATGACCTTTCAAAATATCTTAAACAGCACGATGGTCAAACATCCATACTTGTCTACAGCAGCATAACGATTTTGTACAAGTGCTTTTCCCCGTATCAGTTTATAAATTGAATGTTAAGGTTGCTCTTAATACAGAAAGCTACAACGTTACACCCAGCAAATCAGAACGGGATTGTTTAGGTTGACTAACAGAGCCCCCGTTTATCCATCAGAACATTTCATGTAGCAATTAAGGTGAGAGACACCTTGCTAAAGGATACAACAGCAATGCCCCGCCTGAGGATTTGAACACGCAACCCCACAGGGCCGTATCTTCTTGCATATCCCTTCAGACAGAAAAGTTTTCAGTTTGATGAAATAAATGTTAAACTCTCAGGAGCATTAGAGTGATGTAAAAGTGGTGTACAAACTGAGCAGAGCAAGATTCTACTTTACACACTCTGTCTCTGCCAGCTCACCTCAGACAAACCCGGACTCTCCTGAGCACTTAAAATGCAGTAATAGATATTACAAGCAGCAAGACAACAGTGACACTGTTTCGTTCTTTACATTTTTAGGATATTCAAACAATGAGAAGTCTACTGCCTTTAGTGGCCTATAAATAATTGAGTCCTAACAATATTATCTGCCTAATACAAACTTAACCAATATTTTCATGGTGTAATGGAAAACGGTAACTAATGTGCTATTACAATGTAATCATAGTTTACATGCATGTTATAGTTCTGAATAAATTTGAAATCAGAACACTTGTAACACTGACTACAACCTAAATGTCGGTCACTCTTATCTTAATTAAGATGGTGACACAGAAGCAGCTTGTGCTGTAACAGTAACTACATATTTAACTTGTTTATAATTAATAAAACATTACCTATTTTATCTTAGTTTACTGTCACTGACAAGTTGAGTATGCAGGTAAGTACAGCAGCCACTGGAGGAGCTGAATTTGTCTTACCTACAAGGTCACTGTTCCAGGGTCAGTTGTAACCGCCAATGCCACTGCACCTGAGTCAGCTCTGACTTTAGAGCTGCTGTTTCAGGATCAGTGCGGGTCGAGTGCTCAGCACACTGCTGTGTGAAATGACGGGCGCGGCAGACTGACCTGGATCAGGACGTCAGGTAGACAGATGAGCGGCGTTGGCTTCCGGCGCTGTACCTGGCGCGGGCCGGGAGGGGGGTACGCGGCTCTGTGGGGGGGCTGTCACCCTCTCGCTAATTCGGTGATGAATCGGGGCAATGGTGGGTTTTACGGCTGGCGGAATGAGCTCCGAGCGCCGGCTCAGGGGGGATAAAACGCTCGTAAACAAGGCCTCTCCGACAGATTGGCCAATTCCAGCCAGCGCCGGAGCTCCATTAGCTGCACTCTTTTACAGCCGCATGACCTTTGCTGTGGAAGAACCTTCTCCCTTTAGCAGGGCTTTTTCCCCCTCCTTCTGAAACCAGAAAGGGTGGCTTTATTGTGCGGTTCAAAACTCTGAAATCCAGACTGAAATGGATTTCGGTTTGGTTATGTCTGCTCTGTCTGTCAGCCCTGTGAGGAATGTTAGGTCACAAAAGGGAAGGTCTAAATCCCATTAGAGATGATTATGGGTGAGGTGGAAATTTTTCTTTTCACTTCCCAGCAGAGCAAAGCAAAGCTGAACTTTTCATTGGCAAATTTTTTGAGGAAGCCATCTTATTGGTTGAGAAACCATAAACGTGAGTGACGTGTTGCATTGTGGGATACAAAGGGACTGTGGTGCAGTCATGTACTCACAAAGAGCATGCGTCAGCCTTTTGCCTGCCACACCACCAGGGGGCGATATTACATTGGCTCAACCCTCTATCTCCTCAGAAAAGGGGACTGCAATAGCAGGCCTGTAAAACACGGGCAGTAAGACCATTACACGCAATGTGCTTGCAGTGCTTGAGAAAAAGGAGAAACACATCAGTTAAATGAGTTCCTCTGAGGCATTTGGGCAGAGGAGGCAAAAAAAATTTGGCGATCACCCTCTCCCAAAAGAGCAGTGAACTAGCCACAACATACAAGACTATAAGGACCCCCCACATCCTGGCCAGCCAATCAGCGGGTCTGATCTGCATGGTGGTGGGGGGTCGTGGTGTGCAGGGAGGGGCCAGCAGATGGTGGGTTGAGGAGAAAGCGGGCTGCAGTTCACATTAAACAGATCAGTTATCCTTGACAGGTCATGGAGATCGCTACAATAGCACGCTGATTAAAGGGGGCTTGTAAAAGGGCAGTTTAACAGAATGTGTGTGGAACCTCTGTGCTTGGTACTGTCAGTGTAACCATAGTAACGCTGAGTGCAGGTAGAGAGTGCTGAAGTGTAGGCCTCTTCCTGCGGCTCAGGTAGGGAAGCGGCGACTCAGACCACAGAGGGTTAATGAACTGAGCTGCAGGTGCCGGCCCAGCTGCCACAGGCCTCGTCCTTCAGCGGAATGTTATCAAAACCTCGATTCGACATGGGGAACGTACACATAATTCACACGGCGGCCGCGTGCCTGTTTCCGTGGTCTGTTGGCTCTGAGTCACTGTAGGAAAGGGCAGACTGGCAGAAAGCTGGTGGAACACTGGGCAAAGCATCGTCACGGTAACCATGGCAGCGTCAGCGCAGAGTGTTTTGGGTTATAAAGTGCTCCGTCTCCGACGCTGAAATCATGATGGAAAAAAAAGATTAGTAAGCATTTCCGTGGAAGTGTGGGAATTAGAAACGCAAAAGTAGAGGACATTTAAGGTTTTACTTGACGCTTAAAATAAAGTTCCTCCATTCAGTGTGAAGTCCTGTTTAATGCATCACTCCAACTGTGTTAGAGGAAGCAAACTGGGAGGGGCTCATTTGCCTTGACTCAAGCATGGAAACTTTTTTGGGGTAGCAATGCAGTCTCCGTTTTGAGAGATCTAAAAATGTGTTTTCACTGCCCTCACTCATGCTCAGAATCGCAAGCAATTGGGCCCATTTGAGTTTCTTTTGAAATGCTAAAATCAGCAGCTTGACCTCCTGGTGGTGAGAGTGCTGAGAGTTTCAGGAAGCTGTGGCTGAATGAGTTCAAACGGTTCACTCTGAGCAGCGTTTCCTCCAGCCCTGTACTGCATGGCCTGAGTGTTTCAGAGCACGGGTGACATACCTGATCCAGAGGTGTCCCCTCCCCCCTCCCCAGCAGGTTTTATTCACTGGGGGACCTCTCTCTTTTCTTTTACACAAACCTTACTGGACTTGCAAATTACACATTCACCTCATCTCTCTGCCCCACTCGTGTAGAAGCACTGAGGCAAGACGAATGCAGTCCTCTGACATGCTCACTCACAGCCAACGGCACTACAAATCCCACAGTGCACCACAGTATAGCGGACACCGGTTGGAGGATGGGCGCCACTCCGCTGATGTCATCCAGGTAACGTGCAGGTGTCTGACGGCTCACACGGTGCCTGAGTGAGGTAAGGTGAGGAGACCCTGGCCGACCTCCCCGCCCCTATTCCTGCTGAAACGAAGCCAAGCTGTTCTGTCACTGTGGGTGCCCTGTCACTGCTGCTCAACAATGTGTGTTGCTGCTTTCAAACCCAGGCTTCCGGCCTCAGCCTGCACTCGAGAAGGGTGCCCTGTAGACTGAGGCACTCGGGCAACCCCACTGGGGCATCTCTGGAAACCGAAAATGGCCGCCCTAAAGCCATCAGGGTCTGAATGCAGCATCCTGAGTGATAGCCCTTGTACATCTACCACAAATCCTCCAACAAATGACACCGCTTCTGACACAACAGTTGAAATGTACGGCCCCATTATGACTAGAGAGGTGACCTTTACTCAGCTTCGCTTAGGATAATTCCCAAATGTGCTTATGAAAAGGAGAGGGTCATGCAACTGAATATTTTAGCATTCAGATTTTACAAAGGAGCAGCTGCATTCAGTCAGGTGTTCCTTTTTTGGAGAAACATAACCCTGGATGCCCTTTCGCCACAGTTAATCAGACATCTCATCCTGATAAAAACTCCACAAAAGAATCCTGGTAGCAAAAAACTGGCTGAGTTCTTTGGCCAAAAAAACCCCATAAAATATCAGGAGTCAGTTGCTTAGCAATAGTGCTCAAATAAAAAGTAAAAGCAATTTCTTGGAATTTTTCTTTAATACTTTTCAGAAAATAATCATCACAAGATGACTCCAGGATTATTTTCGAACTATTTTAACTACTAATTTCTAGAAGCTTTTCAGACTCATTGGCACTGCACTGGCTCAGTCGGGTATGTCTGCCTGCAGTCCTGCAGGCACTGAGACAGTAAATCAGTCCATACAGGCAGTCCTTTCCTCACGGCTGAAGGAGCCTCTTACACTCGGCCCTGTCCATTACTGCCTGGCCGGCCTCCCATCTCAGGAAGGGTCCTGCTGGAGGTCTGAGAGATTGCTGTAGTCCATCATCTACAAAGGCATCTGGACACACAGGGCTGTTTAAATCAGCGTTGAGATCCTTGCACTGCACTAAATTTACCTCGGCCAGGACTCTTAACGACTGACAGATGAATTCTGACGGTGACCGGGTCTCCATTCTCATTTCACTTTTGAGTGCTACATTCAACGTGATTGATCACACTGTCCTTTTTAAGAAAGTTCAGGGCATATTTTTGCTCTTTACAAGGGTAACATTTTATTATGTATTTTGATGATTTCACACAAAAGATACTAAGTAATGTATTTTCAAACATTATTTGCATCAGACTAAGAGAGAGAGACAGAGAGAGGAAGATAAACTAGAACTAGGATTTCTACCAAGATTTTGTTTTGTTGTTAAGTTGCTGCAGTTTATAACCTTCCATGATGAGAGACACACAACCTCGATTTCATGAAATTAAGTGCCGATTACATCATTTTGGGGGAAATGTGACTTGAGGAAATATGGCAAATACTTTAACAATGTAATCCCTCACGACCTGACAGGACAACTAGGACAACGACATCACAGCATACACGCTTACTGACCCTGAAGCTGACCAATCACTGATTCAGTTAGAATACAAACTGACCGTTTACACCCAACCCCCTGCCACTCTCTCTCTCTCACACACACACACACACACACACACACACACACACACACACACACACACACACACACACCAAACTCCAGGGCCACTAGCACTCGGTAAAGCTGGGCACTGTCCACATGAATTACACTGGCCATAAAGCAGTGATAGGAAGACCATCAGTACAGTATATCTGTAAGGCCTAGCAGAGCACTTACTTTTTTATGTGGGCATAAATTTGACCGTAACCGAGGGTGCTGAAAGCCTAGGCCTCTCCTCCTGCTACCTGGGTAGGGATGCCGAAGTGCTGGCCATGTCATTGCTGTCATTTGCTAAACTGTCCTATGAAAGTTTGATGAAATCCTTTATCTCACCCAGGAACTGTGTACATGATACAAATTGCTACACGCAACTGTCTGTTGGGTCTGAGTGGTTGTATTAAATGGCAGTTCAACAGAAAGAATGTGAAACGCTGCACTGCATAGCGTCACTGTAACCATGGTAACATCGGTACACCGTGTTTTGGGTTAATGTGTTCTGTCTCCAACTCCAAAATCATGATTGTAACACTGACTAATCTTTTTTTCCATTAAAGCGTGGGATTAAAAAACACAAAAGTAGAGGATATATCGGATTTACCTGGCGCTTAAAATAGTTAATTAAACCTCATCTCTTCTGTATGAAATCCTGTTGAATGCCTCATACCAGCTGCAGGTGGGGGAGAACATTTTTACTGATATTATTTTTTAACTTCTCCTGATGCATTAAAGTTATTCAAAGGGTGAGACTGAAGAGGAAAACTTGATGGTGTCAGGGTGTTTTTTTATGGCCGTGGTCCTTAATGACTGGCTTTTCAGGGCGAGACAGAGGTTTGAGACCGAGGACAGAGGTTAGCACTGGCAGAACGCCGCTCTTAAGAGGAGAAGGTTCTCAGTGTGTTGAGGAGTGGGAGGTGAGCAGGGAAAAGGTCAGCCTGGCTCTTCTGAAACATTGCGGAGATGCCCTACTCCGCCAGTCTCCAGCAGCAATTAAAGCGGGTTCACCAGATGAGCAGGAACATACACCGATGAGAATATTGTAATCTGCTTGGCAATGCTGCACAGCTGTACCGGGCATTTCTGCTGGCTGAGAATGCAATCATGGGCAAAGAAAGTGCGGCTGCAGCCATCAAGGGAGGCAGAGAATTTAAAACCACTGAAACGGAAAATTGCAGCGATTGTGATCCAGCAGGTTCTAAATGTGAAAACAGCGCATTTTACTTAATAACTAGTAGTAGCCGTAGTATTCAAATCAGCATTAGCATTTATATTATTAGTAGTCCTGGTGATATTCAAATTAGCATTAGCATTTATATTATTAGCAGTAGTTGTGGTATTCAAATTAGTGTTAGCATTTACATAATTATTATTGGTAGCCGTGGTATTCAAATTAGCATTGCTGCTGCTCTGGCTTATATGATTGTTTTTGTTTTTCTCATTATTATTATCTTTGTGTGAAACGTAATGAACCCTTCTTTATTTGAAGCTTTGAGTTATTGTGTAACAGAGGAAAGGGTAATGGATGTGTTACTGGGGCCTCTCCTGCGCTGTCAGGTGAGTAAGGTGCTCTGGTCAGAACTAAGGAAAGGCAGTTTCAGCAAACCTCACCTTCGCTTCAGATACCTGTCCACCTGAAGGCAGGAAGCTCCACGCATTCCTGCCTGTCAGCTTGTAGTATCACATGCTGCAGGTGAGCAGGGACAGCAGAAAGGGGTGTTGGTCCACGCCCCAACCTCATACCCAGAGGGGTCAGGGTTCATTTACATTTACATTTACATTTATTTATTTGGCAGACGCTTTTATCCAAAGCGACGTACAAAAGTGCAAATAGTGAGCAAACAACAGGCACAAGAGCAAGATGTGTAAAGGTCATATAATGCAAATAGTGCTGAAGCTGAGCGCAAAGTCAGTGACGCGAGCCAACTAATCTGAACTAGGATTGCAGTTCAGATCCTGTGCAAGTCACAGCTGGTGTGCAAATGACCAAAGCACTTGCAATGCAACTGAATAGTGTGTTAAAAATGATGTGTCCTAATCCAGCCTAGACAGGGCTGTGTGACAGGAAAACACAATCCAACACTTACAAGGGAAAACAAATACACTGTTATTATTCACCTGGACATTGGGACTGCTCTACACTGCAGTGAACATCAACTACATACGAAATGAAACGCTAATATTTAACACGCAAATGTAATTTTTACAAGGAAAAAAAAAACACCATCCTATCACTCTGCCTACATCAAAAGGAGGCTGAAAGAAGTGTGTGAGAGAGATGATGAGGAAAGCACGGGAAAGCATGGGCGGTTTGGCGGCGTGTCTCACGCACGGCTCTCGCCCAGCGGTGCCCGCTGATCGCAGCGCCTGCGGGAGCAGCATCGGCTCGCCGCTTTCCGCATCATTAGCGGCTGTCTGGCATGCGGGAGGGGGCGGAGCCGAGAGGCAGGAGGCGAGCGGCGACTCGGGCGAGGGTGGGCGTTACCGCGCGCATCCTCGTTATAACGAGCCTAACGACATCTGCCGCAGGGCGCGTGCTGGGAGTACAGCCGCCGGGGCCGCGAAACAAACCCCCGCCGGCGCGGAGCCTCCGAAACGGGGGCGAGAACACCGGCCCCCTCCCAAACACCACAGAATGAGGCCTCCTGATGGATCTGCACCCAAACGGAGGTGGGGCTGGCGAGGAGAGAAAAAACGAGATCCGGCCGTGATCCACACTTTCAGGGACGCACACGGACACGCTGCGTGTTTGCCTCTCCCTGCTGCCAGCGGAAACGCGTCAGTAAATAACTCCGACCGACCAAGCTCAGCCTGGGTCAGGCAGGACACCCTCGGCACCATGGAGACCACGGCCCAAATGCCAGGATGACCTCAGATTCTCAAGCTCCAGCCCATTAGCAGAATAATAAACAATAATTCACTTTTCCTTACATAACAGTAATGTTCCGCACATTCATTGGGTCGAGCGATGCCCTGTATCCAAGGTGATTACGTAGCTTACTTTTCAAAAGATGAACATACTGCATGTTCTAAAGCTGAAGGGCACAAAAACAACAACACAAAAACCTGCAACCTGCTGGCTGTGAAGCCAGGCCCATAACCCCAGAGTAACATGCCAATGCAAACTATGAACAACCCAAGCAAACGGTCCTAACATGAATATGTGTATTCAAATAAGAATATGGTAAGATATGGCTTCATATGGGGGTAGTTTTTTGTCAGGGTGTGAAATCAAATGATTCATATGTGGAAATGTGGATGGACAGCATCCAAGCCTGATCCAGTACTGCACGCTGGAAATGTGGATGGACAGCATCCAAGCCTGATCCAGTACTGCACGCGGTGGTGAGGGGGGTGTGTGAAGATGCCTTCCAAACGAGGATGTGCTTTTAATACACTGTCTTTCACAAAAACATAAAGAGAGACACGTTCAGTTGGTGAACTGGAATGGGTTAATTCATAAAAACATTTAACTCACCCCTTTCCTCAGACACAATCTCACACTGAATAACAGCAAAACAGCAAAAGAAGCAACACAGACAGGCTTTCACAACTATAGAGTTTATTACCAATATACCATTTAGAAAAGATCTAAATACTGACTCGTGTGGTACTCGGCTCTCTGTCACAGATCGGGCTTTAGTGTTCTCTCCTCTCAAAGGAAAAAAAGACCATCTTTGTGGTTCAGTGTTCCAGTACTAAGCTGATGTAAAAGAAGGGGAAAACTCTTGAAGAGCTGGTTGGAAGAGTCTTTCAAAGGTCAGTGTGAGGTACTCTACTAAGTTTGGACCATAAATGCAAACAAAAAAGTTTAAAAGAAAAAGGAAAAAAAAAAAAAAGAAAAAGCACTTTCTGGAACAGTGATACATCAGAACATATCACCTTCTCAAAAGCAGGCACTACCCAAAGCCATGTAGGGCTGTTCTCTGAAAGCGGTCTGTCTTACAATAGTGACCTACCATATGCTACTGGAATCATTACAATTCATTCAGAGTTCCCTGGGAAAAGTGTACTGAGTATTGGAATGGTTAAACACAGGGAGAGTGTTTGGTTGGCCACACAAAGCATACATTTTGTAGATGGCCCAATAAAGGTGGATTAAGATACGCCTTCCATGGGTTTAACTGTCACAGAACAATCTTCGGGTCCTTGAAATGATTTCCTTGTAACTTTGTTCAGGATGTCAATGTCATCACTGCTGTATTTACTTTGAGAAAAATATATATTTCTATATTTATACGCCTGCCACCATACAGTGAGGAAGTAAACACCGGCTCTGTAATGCATAGTCTCTCTGCTGCGGAGATCACACAGGAAGCACCTCAACCAGAAAATCCATTTCGCCATTTTCCCTCTTCGATCGCGTAATCGGTGTCCGGACACTTCACATGCTAGTTAAAGTGACTACTAATGCGAGACGATAAGGTGGTCACATATCCGATGATATTATAATAACGACAATCGCCACTTATGTTACCTTTCAGATGAAGCTGGAGGGCATGAAATAACAGAGCCCAGTAACCGGCCTCAAACGGAGATGATATCACCGACTCCTCGTGGGTTCAGAAAAAGTGTCCGATGGCGAGAAAATCCGCTCAGTTCGGGATCTCCTGCTCCGCCGCCTCCTCTTTCACAGACTCCTCCTCTTCTTCGCGTTCCTCTTCCTCGTCCTGAAAAAGAATCGTCACGTTGTAACGAAAAGAAGAAAGAATATTTCAGAAATCCCTGCATAATGTATCATGCATCAGTATGCGTGTGTAGCTGTGCTCTGAACGGCCCAACACTGACTGCCCTGCCAGGGAATTCCTGCGGTTTCCCTTTGCTAGTGTAAATCCATCACCTGAACCAGAGACAAGCTTTTAAACTCAAATCAGTCAACACATGCCTGCACAAAACACCCGCTCTGGCTGTGTACGCAACGTTTTAAAAACATTTGGCTACAGCACTCTTCAACGCCAGACAGCGTGGCTTCTGTCTGTTGACATGTAGGTGACTTTAAGTGCCAGCACTGCGCAGACGGAACACGTTTCCGGTCACAGCGAACGGGACGCGCCGGGCCGAGACTCGAGGCTGCCCGCGGGCCGCACAGTGTCTCATTGGAGCGGCACAGAGGAAGGCAGGTGCAGCCTCCCCAGCAGAGCGGCCAGATTAAACAGGTCTGACAGGCGCAATCATATCCTCTCCCGGGGGTCAATGAACCCGTCTCCACCTGGTGGCGTGATTATCAGCTCAGACCCGCAGGTAAAGGTCTGCGTCCGTGTGCCTGCAAACACCCGGGCACCCCTCCTCCTCAGACAGGTTCAAACATCACACGGTATAACAGCTCTCTGAATCTGTATTCATTCATTATGTTTTTGGTCACGGGAACCTTGTCCAAACAGCTTTTGATGAGCATTCTCTCTCCCCCGAGCCTCAGCTGGGTCCCCCGCCCCCTTCCCCCACCCGGCTATGATCCGGTCGTAAATCCAGCAGTGGTGACGCCCCCCTTACGCCACTGGCCCGGCTCCCTGTCCCATCCACCAAATCTCCCTGACAAGCCTGCCAATTTTCCAATTACCTGTGCCGCTATACGTTACGGCGGGACCAGTCAGCTCTTAAATAGGGAAGAAGAGCCAGGGCGGGCCAGCCACATGCTAACAATCCCATAAACCCCGACAGCGCTGCCGCTCCCCTCCGAATTTACGGCCTGTCCCTGGAGACGGCGTGACATCAGACCCCCAGGCCTCAGTGATGCGATCGAGGGTCGGCGTCCTCGGCACAGGAAGCAGGAAGCAGGCTGCAGAGCAGACAGCCCGTTTCCTGCCTGACGTACGACACGCTTCCAAAAACTGCTCCGATCGCAACTTAGTGTAGTCACCATCCAGTTTACCACAGCAGAAACCGCTTAAGGAATTCACATCTACAGGAGAGAGAGTGGAAGATAGAGAGGCAGGAAGGGAGAGGGATGGAGAGAGCAAGGGGGAGAGAGAGAGAGAGAGAGAGGGAGGGAGGGAGAGAGAGAGAGAGAGGGAGGGAGAGAGAGGGTAGGTAGAGACAGTGGGAGAGAGACAGGAGGAGAAGGAGGGAAAACAAATCTAATCTTCATCAGTTTTCATGTTGCGGTTATTTTCCCCTGCAGACAGCAGTGTGTGGGGACCTCAGCGCCTTTACAGCCCACATACATCACTCTCACCCCATCTCTCTGCCCCCACACAGAGACTCCCCAGTAGCCTGTCTTTTAAGCGTACCCATATAAACACCGGCCCGCTTGTTGACTGACTCTGTGAAATGGAATAAAGTACTGTAGCTCAGAGTCTGAGACGCTCAGGAAATACCACACTGCAGATCCCAGCTACCCGCCTGACACACCGGGGTGGGACGGGCCCGTCTCCTGGACAGGAGGTTGCTGGTTTGAATCTCCTCAAGCCCTGGGATGAGTGACGTGACCAGTAAACACAGCCCTGGCGCTATTGTGCCTCTTTTCCTTTCCCCTCCCTTTTTTTCCCCTCACGGCGGAGGGAGCGTCTCGGATTCCGGATCATTCTCTCCCAGACAGCCCCTGACAGACTGACATTTGCTCTGTGAAGTATTCTGTGGCAGCCATCAGGAAAATGCCCCCCCCATCCCGCCACAAACCCATAACTCTCGGGAGGATGGGGGAGAGGGGACCGGAGGA
The DNA here is from genome assembly GCA_019176425.1 of Megalops atlanticus. Classification (NCBI taxonomy): domain Eukaryota; kingdom Metazoa; phylum Chordata; class Actinopteri; order Elopiformes; family Megalopidae; genus Megalops; species Megalops atlanticus. The sequence goes on along the minus strand of CM032895.1, from coordinate 1,713,977 downwards.
GCTGACAGGCCTCGGCTTTGTGGGATATCTCCATCGCTTCACTCTCCTCCTCGCGGGGGAACAGACGCACGCCCCCCCCACTTTCGGAATACAGTGTGTGCTCCCCCGAGGCCGCCCGCAGTCGCAGGCACATGTGTGGTAATGAAATGACACATTTTTATTCTAATTGCGTTTCGATTTTTAAAAGAGGGGAAATGGATGTGTGCCTCTGCAGACTGCAGTACTCCAGAGGAGACGTAGGGGGCAGCAGAGGCCCGCTGAGCACGACGCGGTGCTCCACAGCCAATCCCTGCTGCGCTCGTCAACACCAGTCACCCTGAGGAAGACCACAGCACCCCCTCCCCCCAAAACTGCCCCTAACTCTCCGCACCTTATCCACCTCACAAACTGGGATTAAAACCAGAGCCGTTAAAACAATTAAAACTTCATTTAAATAAGCTTTAGCATCCTTTATCAAGCCGGCACAGCCCAATAAGAATTAGCTGCTAATTAGTGTGAGTTGTGTTCTTATCGTGTTATATAGGTTCACTGTATTTACTCACGCCGGTGTGTACGTGTGTGTGTCTTTGTGCATGTATGTGTTTCTTGGGGGTGGGGGTTGTTAGCATTGCTGTCTGTTCGTTTCGCTTCGTGAACACGCTGGATTTGGGAGTTTTATAATGGGGGGGCGCAACCAGAACTTGAGGAAACAAAGATGACAAATGAGCCAAACCTTCAAAGAGGCTGCCGCTATGACCTGAAACTGCTTCTCTCCATGCTGACAACACTGTCGCTGTAAATGGATAACAAATAACTACAGCACGAGAGGAAGCATCCCAGCAGTGTGTGTGTTTGCAAGTACGTGCCTGTGTGCGTGTGTATGTGTGTATGTGGGAGTCTGTGCGTGTCCATGATTTACCGTTCTTGCCGTCACTCAGGAAATTACAGAGCTGCATCAGGTCGTAACTCTCGGTTCATTAAGCCAGTCAGACTGTGTGTTACTCGCTACATTTAAGCACCCCGCCACCCCGCCCCCCATCCCCCTGCTCCACCACGGAGCCATGCGAGTCACCAGACAGCACAATTAAACCTGATGACTGCGCATATTTGTGATTCCTACTGCATTTATTACAAAGGGCATTCATTAATCTCGCTCTCCGAGAGCGGCTTCCCATTTAGTGAGGCGTGACAGATACTGGGGTGAACTTACCAGGAGACACTTAATTAAATCAGTGGTAGAAACGCACATGCAGGCCCTTCCATCGGCCCTCGATAGGAGCAGACGCACACGCTCCGAACAGCTACCTGCGCAGAGAAGAGCCTTCAAACCTATTTCACTTTAATTGACGTGAATTTAAAAACGAGTCAAGCGCAAGTGAAGTTTGAAAACGCCGAGGCTTGACTCTTGGAGTCCGAGTCTGCGTATGAATCTGTATTAATCACACAACGTGGATTACTAAAAACAAAACACATTCATAAGGCCCTTTAGTTAGAGCAGGGTACTCAGTGACTGAGGCAGAGATGGTGCTGGTAGTTCATATCCTGAGAAGAGCACTCCCTGTGCTGGAGAAGTACGACTGACAAATAAACACACACACACACACACACACACACACACACACACACACACACACACACACACACACACGTGCGCGCGCACACACACACAGCCCTGAACAGAGTACAGCACATGAAGTCTTTGCAACGCTACAATGTCATCCACTGTCCCACCCATCTGTGTGATTCACTGGACCAATGAGACGCAGTCCCCTATGCAAAGGAGGCGTGTCCTCAGAACAGCTCCTCCCCTGCAGACTCTCTGGGTGTCGTGTTTCATATGGGGCTCTGGTCCAATCATAACACAGACACAGCCCACACATGCTTTCCATAAAGCATGCCAGGATTCTCTCTCCTGTGAGCCAGAAAAAGGCATATCCTAAAAACAAACAAACCAACAAAACAAACAAATATTCAAACACATTCCTATTTGCCTTTACCCAGGGTAACTCAACATCTATTAACTGAAGCACAGAAAATTCAGCTAACTCTTTATTTGAAGGCGTATCCTTGCTGGGGACAAAAAGCAAAGCAGCAAAGAAAGAAGAAAGCACAGCCTTCACCCGTCAAATGGACATCACACACACACACATCAGTAACTCTGTTAGCTACAGGCCCTGACAGCTGAGATTCAACCTCCTTCCAAATGCAATGTCACCTCTGTGGTCACTGATAAGCCAACTCCAGACCGAGGCTATTAACAACACCTGACCGGAAAACACTTTAAGTTAGTATCATCACAGCTTTTACTCCACTGCAGTCCACAGTCTCGTTTGAAACCCTCTCAAGCCCTGCTGGACTCAGACTCCCTCTCAGTCTTCAGCAGGGCTGGCAGACTTGGGCTGTTTGTGGCTGAGGTTTTTTACTGCTGCTGCGGTTCAAAGTATTAGCAGTCTGAGGAAAGCCGGAAGCCCCTGGCCTACAGCTAGCCAGGCCTGCAGCATCGCATCAGCTGAAAAAAACCCACAAACAGCAGAAGCTGTCACTATGGCAACGAGAGCAAGCACAAGGCGAAGTTAAAGAGCTCGTCCTTGGTATAATGGACAAAATTCCCGCTGTTCATCCAGATGTCTGGCGCCGGGCGTCGGAGCGGTGAGAGACGGGCCTGCGGGACCTGCACTCTGCGCGGCGGGCTTTCTGACGTCACACCGCCGAGCGGGCCGTCCGACGCACACCCGGTCCTCCCGCCACGCCCGGTCCCGGTCCCTCCGGCCCGGGCTGATGATGCGTCAGCCTCACGCGAGGAGGTGCTGTCCCTGCGGAGATCTGGAAATGAGCCGGGCTGGAGACAGCACACGGGCAGGAGGGGGAGGGGTCAGGGAGGAACAGGCAGGAGGGGGAGGGGTCAGAGACGGCACACGGGCAGGAGGGGGAGGGGTCAGGGAGGAACGGGCAGGAGGGAGAGGGGTCAGGGAGGAACGGGCAGGAGGGGGATGGGTCAGAGACGGCACACGGGTGGGAGGGGGAGGGGTCAGGGAGGAACAGGCAGGAGGGGGAGGGGTCAGAGACAGCACACGGGCAGGAGGGGAAGGGGTAGGGAGGAATGGGGCACAAGAGCTACTCTGAAGTGCGGTGGAGTGGGGGAAGCTGCAGGTAACGGCATAACAGCACTGAACCTCCATGACTAACATACAGCAGAACGTCAGGGCCTCGTTAGAGCTGAGTCAGAGATGGTTCCTGGCTGTTTGTGTGAACCACTTTAGCGCCGGGTTAATCTTCATCTCCTTTGTGATCATTCATACATGGCCATTCCCTGGATCACTTTAGTGCCAGGTTAATCTCCATCTCCTTTGTGATCATTGGTAAATGGCCTTTTCTTTGGACAGCTCTAGCGCTGGATTAATCTCTGTCTCCTTTGTAATCTCTCGGCTTTGGGGCTGTTTAAGTCTGACCTCAGCTGTTGCATTAATTTCCTTCATGGGAAATCCTGCTGGGATGTCAAAATAGGTGCCTGAAGGCCTCATTTTCACACAGAGCGGCTCTGAATGATGGCTAATTAATCAGTACATCTGTAGCGGATATAACACGGCACCGCTTCGGAGTGCCTGATCGCTTCCTCTCGGTGGCGGCTCTGATATCTTTATTAATGCCAGACCAACCCGACAGCTCGAGTGGTGTGAATATGTGATGCAGTGATTACAAGCAAAACGTCCGTACACCAAAACGCCATCCGGTGTAAAATTACAATGTCAAAGATCATATACTGTCTTGATGCTGGTTAAAAAAAAAAAAAACAACTTCCTACTTCCTATCGACAGAGCACAGCGCTGAAATATAAAAACATTTGTTGAATATTTGTCCTATGCCTTTTTCAATCTATGTGATGCAGAACAACCTTTTGTGGAGCTCAGCAAACAGGTGCACCTCTCCATCTCCGAACATGTTAAAGTGAGCCAATCCAGAGCCAAAATCGAGCATCTAAACACCTTCACTGCTACAACCTCTCAAACATACAGTGTAAGTCACACCTCCGGAGGCAGAGCTCTGAGGGCCACAGGCAGCCTCCGGCGAGGTCTCCCTCTGTCCCTCACCGACGAGTAACAAGACAAAGTGCAAACAGAAGGGTTATTCAGATGAACAACTAGTGATTATTCAACATTCTACAGCATATGCAGACTCTCGTCTGGGTGCTTCACTCGGAGTTCACGCGTTATTTCTGTCATCAGCTTTGGGAGCCGTGTGGCCCGCTCCCCGCGGTTCTGCTCCAAGCCCGGGCCCTTTGAAAAGACAGCCAAACACAGACAGCGCGTGTGATCACTGCACCAGCCAGGACTCAGGGTGTACAGCTGACTGACCGCGCTCTCAGGAAACATAATTGCCTCTTTCACATGCAGGAGATAAAGGTATGAAAGCACTTTCAAAAATCGACAAAGCGTTTTCGACACATTCGGGGACTGAAGCTCGGGGCCTCCCTCGAAACAATAACGTTTTTCACGGCTATTAAAGTGAGAGGAGACAGGCATGGAGACAATCCGTACCGCGAATCCCGCCGGCTGCAGGTGGGAGAAAAGCGCTTTTTTATTCCGGTGCTGAAACGCAGGGAAAATGCCATTAAAGCCATGACTGAGGATCTCCTTCTCCACAGTCAACCCAACGGAGCGTGACACTTAATTAAGTTAATTAGGCTAACTTAATTAGGCTGTTTTGCAGGGAACTGCTCTGATTAATGGCGAAGCTGGAAAAAAGTAATCTTCTCAAAATGTGTGTATGACATCAAACCATTTACCACAGTAGCTACTGGCTAGTGCTTGGAAATACAGGGTAGGAATCCACATACTGGCGGCTCCCAGCACTGGGAATGAGCTAAAAGCTATGAAACCACACCATTAACCATACAAACATTCATTCAAATTTAATCACTTAAATACCAGATTACTGACCATTTGAAAGCTACAATGCTTTATGAATATAACGATTGGCTGGGGGCAACATTGTTTCCAATGTACTTTTAAGCAGCCAAGTCACCCCCTTCTTGAGAAGCACTGGGCTCCAGCCAGGCTGATGGTCACGTTGATTTTTTTTTTTGTCACGGAAGGTTCTGGAAAAGAGGGGGCTGCTTCTGTACTTTGACCCTGTGGGGCAGGTGTGCAGGCTCACTCGCAGGGAAAGCACACCTGCGTTCTCCCAGTCCGTGAGCCTGGTGCTTTGTAACGGCCCAGCGGTCTGTGCTGTCAGGGAGGAACACAGCAGCAGGGAGCTGCTGCTGCAGGTCACAGCCAGGGCCTCTGGTGCGTTTCGGGACCTTTGTGCTGGGACTGGTGTTCTGCTTTCCCGCCTCTGCCCCAGAGAGAGGCCACCGAAGCAGTCACCACACTGCCCCGGCCCGGCCCCGCATCACCATCTGACACCATACCACACCATCGCATGGCAAAGGTTCATTTACAGATGCTGTGTGCACAGCCACAGTGCTGTATCCTGACACAGAGAAAATCTGCATCAAAGTTTCTAGAACAATTTATAAATGAAGGCATGCATGGCGATATGGGTCACTGTATTTGAACACGCACGACAGATGTTTATCTCAGTTTTATTAAGAGCAAACAGGGTAATATCCTACAGTACTGCAGTTTGGATGACAACACTTTTAAACAGGAATCTTAAGGAATCTCTCAGTGCAAACATTCTGTGTCAGTCTTAACGGCTTTTCACCCCGACCAGGTAGCTATCGGAGCGTTTCATCTCTGAGACCGCGTGGACGTTATGAGGTGTAAATAAGCATTAAACAGCCCCCCGTCGCCGTGTAACTGGCTCTGGATTTAAAGGCTGTCAGTGCATTAAGGACGACCGTCATTTTATAACCGGAATCAATTCGGCGCTGCGCGGGATGAGGGTGGAAGGCGGGCCGCCTTCATTTGCGGGAGGTTTATCTGACAGTCGCAGGCGCGGGAAAACACCGCCACATTAATGAACTCAACCCCCGCATAATAAAGCGCTCACCGCCGGTCCCCAACGCGGAGACACGCAAAGCCAGGCCCAACCCTCAGCACCAACGAAAACATTTATTCATCATTTCAGAGGGACGAATATAATTAAACGACGTAATAACAAATCAAATGTTTTTTAAACAGATAAATCATATTCGGAGAGGGATTTTCAACGTTTAATAACGAAGGACTCAAGAGCGGTGACCTTTAAAACCGTAATGAACAAACATGAAATACGGGGACGGACTGACGAGAGGCTTGCATACAGCTCGAGCGAAGGCTGAGGATTTCACGGAGAGGGAGAGAGAAGCAGCTCGGCATCGTGTAAACTTTCCCGTCTTCACTCGGTGTTTTGTAAATTGCAGAGCTCGGTAATGCATTCAGAAACCTGAAGAACTTCCGTCATGCTTTCTGCACTTTGATTAAAACGGAGGCGCCATGACAACGGCGCGCACGTGCGCCGAACTCGCGCGTGTCACCGTGGAATCGGCGTTTGCAAAGTAGAACAAATCACCTCCAGCTCCGCGCTTCACGGCCGCTGCCTCTCCGGAGCACGGCCATTACGAGACCAATACGATCGAATGAGCGATATTTTTCCCTCGTAATCTTTTATGTGTGTGTGTGAGAGAAAGAAACATTTTAAAATAAACACATCAAAGTAGAGATGGCCACGGAAGCGCTTGCATTTAAAGTTGGCATTTCAAAGTACCCATTTGCAGAGGAGGGCGCCCAGCACTCGGGGTGAAATGCTACGCTCCACGGCATTTACCGCTGCATCAGGAACATTTTCTTAAATACTGTGCTGGTTTCAAAAGTTTTTTCTTCTTTTACCTTAGTGGAATAAATAGCTTCTAAGAACAAAAGCGGTAAGAAATATTTAACCCTTCCCCTCCTGAAACACTTTAGTGAATGGTGTAAGAAAAAGAAACAAATCTTGTCTGAAAATCCCAGAAACGCAATCGCATATGCGACCACCTCATTTGAAAGATTTTTGTAATTAGTCTACGACAGACTGCACGGTTTGACACAATTTAGCACCCAGGAAAGGTATACTTTGATTATCAATACGTACTACCCAAATTAAATCATTTGAAAAAATGTAGACTATTAATTAAAATATATATTGCAATCAATGTCTAGATCGGAACTGGAACAACCGTGTGCACTTGCTCCTCGTTTAACACACTAACATTGCATATTCACGGCACACCATTTAGTTCTAACAGCTCTGTTAACTTTGGACCTTTTTAAAGTGGGGGAGAGTGGACGCGCGCTCTCTGTGCGGCATCATGCCTGTAATCTTGACGTGTAACGATGCATATGTAAGACGGTTTGGGGGCACAGAAAGACCGGGGAGCTACGGATTTACACAAAGAGTCTCCTGAGGATGAGTCCTAAATCGGAGCCCGCCAACGCGGGTTTGGTGAGAGCGATTAACGGGACTGATTCCGGTCCTGGAGGCTCCCCTTCCCCAACCAGCGTCTGTGAAACGTGTCTGAAAAGAGCGCAGTCTTATTTAATCCCTGCCTCTCGACTCCCACTCCTCTGAAGTCTTCTGGTTTCCCCCGCGACAATTCACGCCCACTGCTTTTGTTAAGGAAAGAGTACTTGGGGGAAAGTGCGGTACAGTCTTTACTGGCAGAACAGCGGGGAGCCAATCAGCTGCTTTCTTCTGGCTGCTCTTCACACGCAGGGGCTTCAGACCGAACGCAGTTACAGCATCTGCTCCTTCAGCTCCCAATCTGCAGCCCTTGCAACACCGCTCAACTGGACGCGTGTCCATTACGAGAAAAAAACGTTCCATGCACTGTTAAAACTGCTGTTACAGTGGCACAGTAATAGGCACACACCGACTCTCACCACAAATGTTAGGGATGGGACTAATAAATGCATGAAGTGCACTGCATCAAGACAACCGTAACAAAGACATTTATGTCGAAAAGTTTTTTTTTTCTCAGTTCCTTTTAGACAACAGGAATGTATTCTTCTGAAATGGCATCAGATGTGGTAGAACGTGATGAAACGGTGTGTTGTTCCTGTGAGATGTCTTCAGTGCGGTTTAGCGTTTTCCTGCCACTCTAGCAGCGTCCGTTAACCCCCATTCTCCGCACGCGCAGGGGCTGGCGGGACCGGCTGCCCTTTAGAGGATAAATTGGGGGCAGTTACATTTATGAACTTAATTAGGTTCCGAAGCCGCCGCACTGGCTGCCGCGATTACGGCGTAATTCAATAAGAAAAACGTTACTTATGGAGAAAAATCGTCGCGGTAGAACTTGCCATTTTCTGGAACATTAAAGTGAAAACGGAGCGCTACCTAAAAGGTCCTGGCCTGGCATATGGCTACAGGGACGCGTCTGATCGGCGCGCATTGAATCCGAGGCTCCCGGAGATATTTCACCCGGGGCAGGGGGACGAAGGAATCCAAGAATCTGGCGAGCGCGGCCCCGCGGGTGCGCGCAGTTTCCTCGGGTGCGCGCAGCCATCTGAACGCTCTTAAGACTTCAAACACGCACTCCTTCTCTTTGATCCATAATTAAGAAACCGAGAGCGGCGATAAGCCCTGATGCGAGGATTCCTCGTGGCGCACAGGACGGTAATTCATGTAGGGGTATTGTAGAGACATTCAAAACACCAAGTGCACCTCTCATACTGTAATGGAAATATTTCCTCCCCAAAGAAAGAGGAAGAGTTTTGATCTAAACGGTTTGTTCCATCTCCGTCGCATCGATCTCTCTAACAGCAGAAATGAGCATTTATATTTAACTTAGCAACGTGATTTAAACTAAGGCAAAACATCCCAGTGGAAGCTAGGCACAGAAAAAACAAATGTGTATTATTCAATTCCGAATATAAGGACATATCTCTTAAAATAAATTTACATTTTTCCTCAACCACTTTTTTCTTTTATCTTTTTTTCTTGATATATTTCTTTGTATTCTGATAAGAAATAAAGTTAAATGTCCTGAAATAAGAAAGCAAATTCCATTGTCTGATAAAGTTCAAATAATGAAGTCGCTTGGAAAACTGTATTACATTCTTTTTTCGAGATAAATGTAATATAATATAACGGGACATCTATTTTCAGGAATCCAAGGCAGTACGTTCTTAATGTAGTCACCAGCACATTGCATTTTCGATAGCTGGGATTTTTTGCGTGTCTTCCATGCCACTACTGAAAGCAGTTTTGGAGTGGGTCTGTAGGTTGGCAAATGAGCTCTGATGGATTTTACCTCAGTGCAATAAAAATCACCAAGCTGTTCGATATAAATCAAAAGATGATCAGGTAGACAGTCTTTTGGTGACAGTGGGAACCATCTAGAAAGCAACACTATACTACAAACCTACTCTGGGATGTGACTATTTTTAAAAATATGAACCCAGAGACAACCTCCCATGTGTAGAGGCACTGTCACTGAACTCAATATTTACTGAAATGATAATCTTTGATTGCTGGCACAAAGGCAGGTTCAGTCCCCCCCCCCCCGGACTCACATCCAGTCCCACCTTGGAGGAGGAGGTGTCACACTCCTGGCAGATCCAGCCGTAGCCCGTCTGTTTGGGGGACTTCTTCAGGGGGGGGTCCAGGCATCCGAAGTGGTAGCAGAGCTGGCATTCATCACACCTGGAAAAATAACGTCAGAGGTGTGTGACTGCGAGGGGGAAAGGAGGTCACCTGTGTGGTAAACCACAGTGAACCATCATTCGGGTGGTATATCACACCTGTCTCCTTTAGGATTCGCCGTTTGGATCTTCATATACATTCTTATTCTTTCATTCTCTCATAATGGGCAAACTGCCCTTAGGACACTTTGAATCTAACTGGCGCCAAAATAAAAACAACAAAAAAGGAAAAAAAATCAAAAGACACCCTCACCCTCTCATATCACACCATCAGAATATTGACAGCAACTGAAAATGCACAAAAACACCTAGAGATCCTGCAGTCAGACAGAAATAATGTATTCACACGTAACTTTAAACGTTAGAATAACCTTCAGTATAGTGCCTGTGTTTTAGACCCCTTCTCCCTCCCCCTCCTTCTCTCTTCTGTCCATAACGAAGTAATCATGTTTTAATCAACAGTAGATTCAGATTTTTCAGCACAAGTCAGACTAATGAGGTAACAGTCAAGGGTTAATCAGCTTTCTCTTTGTGCATCTCGGTTATGACAGCAGTACACCTGTAGGGGGCAGTGCAGAAAGCTACAGGGCAGGCAGAACTTTAAACTGGCACTGAAATCAGACCCAAGGAATGGCACTGCTACCATGGCACTGAGTGTGGTTTCCCCACAGCAGAAAGTGGGTAACCCTGGGAAAGAGACTGGCTGTGCATGCTAAGCATTATAAAATGGCCTTTTGAGAGCTGTCCTGTATTTTCATACATGACATGGATCATCCGAGAGTATGAAACACTTAGTGACCTGTATTCAGTTCAGTTACAGTTTTACATGGAGCTCCAGTAGGTTGTATTTCTCTGTTAAAAATGATAAACAATATTAAAGCACACAGCGGCCTGAAAGACGGGAGGGGCGAGCGGAGGGCGAATACGAGCTCCGCCTCTGTCAGGCACGGGTGCAGGTGGGGATCCAATTCCCATGAATCCTCAGCGTTCCCCAAGACTCGCTCCCTGAGACTCGCGCCCGCTCCCTGAGACTCTCTCCCTGAGACTCCCACCCGCTCCCTGAGTCTCTCCCTGAGACTCGCGCCTGCTCTCTGAGACTCGCTCCCTGAGACACGCGCCCGCTTCCTGAGACTCCCACCCGCTCCCTGAGACTCTTTCCCTGAGACTCGCGCCCGCTCCCTGAGACTCTCTCCCTGAGACTCCCACCCGCTCCCTGAGTCTCTCCCTGAGACTCGCGCCTGCTCCCTGAGACTCGCTCTCTGAGACTCGCGCCTGCTCCCTGAGACTCTCGCTCCCTGCCTCGCGCCCGCTCCCTGAGACTCTCTCCTGAGACTCCCACCCGCTCCCTGAGACTCTCTCCCTGAGACTCGCGCCTGCTCCCTGAGACTCGCTCTCTGAGACTCGCGCCCGCTCCCTGAGACTCTCGCTCCCTGCCTCGCGCCGCTCTCTGTGTCCCCACTGGCTGGCTGTAAGCGCTGTCGCTCCGGGGAGAGCTGAGCTTTATTAACCACGCGCACCGATTTGCTGTCGGCCGCTTCAATCACTGCGCCGTAATGAACCTTTTGTAGCGGCGGTGGCAGGTATTGCAGCAAGAATCTCTGTCCCGTCGTGCAGACCTGCGGAGGACTTCCGAGATGATTACCGCTAATTGGAATTCAGAGCCACGCCACGGCGCTTTGTTTTCGCTGGATTTTTTAAGCGCTAAGGAGGCCGCGTTTCTGCGGGTTTCTGCCGCTAAACGCAGAGAACACTCCCACAGGAACACGAGAATGCTCCTTCCCCTACCTGCAAGGGATTGCGCTACATTACGCTGTTTGTTACAGGTGAAGATACTGAACTGCTCTTACCTGAGGTGACATGACTCTCACCCGCACCATGTATCTGCAGTTCCATCCATTTTTCATTTATCATAAAATACACAAATCAGCACCTTAGTCTCACAGTGACGATGTCTGCAGCTATGACAAAAGCAAGATGCAATCTTCCTACAGACGCACATAATGCCAAAAGCACTACAAGCCCCACAATGCTCCACCAGAGAGTGGGAACACCAGCCTGCCCACCTCTATCTCTGCCTCTCTGGTGAAACAAAGCCTCTAGGTCACATGACACAGCCAGTTTGAAAAACAGCCCAGCATTAATTGTGAGACTTGACCCCATAACCTTCTGTTTCAGTGCAATGCAATACACTCAGAGCCATCCTTAAAGCCTCCGCCCTGCTGTTTTCGTGCTGGTAACTCCACAGGCACGTGTGCACACGCCAGTCTCTCTCTCCCCTGGGTCCTGACACTACAGACTCCTTCATCTTATAAAAGCACTTTGGGTCTGCTTTGATCACAGCCGAGATTGAAAAGATGGGCGTTTTTTCCCTTCTTTAAAAGCAGAATCCAATCACTCCAAACAGAGATGTATTGATTGATATAATCTTATTAAGATGGTAAAACCGCCATCGATTGCTTTTGTCTGCGACACGTTTCCCCCTCAGCCAATGACTCGTATCAGTTTCGCATGGTTCAGTCCGGGGTAACCCTGGGAAAGAGGGGGGCATCTCCTGCACCCTCCTTATCGCAGCTTACCTGCTTCCCGGAGGCTCTCTGAGTGCCCCCTCGACTGTCTGCCTGAGGAAACAGGGCTGTGATGGGAATCTCTGGTCTCACTTGCCAGAGGACGGGCAGCAGTGGGGTGGGCTGGGTGTGTGTGTGTGTGTGTGTGGGGGGGGAGCGTGGAGGGGTGCAGGCAGTGGATCCACGCACATTTATGAGTGCCTCCCCCCCCAACAGGAAAACACACTTACTCGCCCCCATTCCAGGAGTACTTCACAAAGTCAAGACGGCAAATTAAAGGGAATTTTGAGGCAATTAAGACCCTGCCTAATCACCAGACAATCAGCTGCTGAATTGAGTGCTGCTCGTTAAGAGCCTCACGCCGTCGCTCTTTCATGAGCTTTCCCTGAGTTTCCCGGTGTGCAAACACTGAGCAACGGCCTCACAGCACAGGCAGGTGGAGAGGGACACACTGTGAGCACTGCGACCACAGCCTCCTCTTGTGTGAGCTCCACAGCTGTCCTGTGATGTCAGACATGCATATTTCATGTGTCATATTACTACATCACTGGAGACCGGGAAGGGACAAATAGGTACCACATAGTTAGCATAGGACCACAGTGATACAGTTGCAAGTACATGCAAAGTAAAGTGGACTAACACACCCGCGCATAGACACACACATACACACACTCACACACGCAATCACACACACACTCACACATACACACACTCACACACACACTCACACACCCGCGCACACACACACACACACACACACCCGCGCAAAGACACACACACACACCCGCACACACACACACACACACACACACACACACACACACACACACACACACAGAGGCAGCTGACCGCACTCACTGACTGAAGGACACCCTGTTTCGGGCCGTTCCTGCTGAAACGAGGCGCAGAGACGAACGACGGGCTGCTCTGGGATCGATGCAGCACAATGCGGCCGCTATCGAAGCCTGAGCATGACAGAGTGCGCGGGCGGCACCCACACCTCCCAGCGTTTGATTAACTGCTCAGGGCCCTTTGCAACATTATTAAACAGGCTCCTTTTAAACAAAGGGGCAGCAGAGAATGAGTGGCTCCCGAGGGGAGGATAGAGAGAGAGGGGAGAGGGGGAGAGAGAGAGAGAGACAGAGAGAGAGAAAGTGCTTGAACTCGCTGGCCTGTGTGAGGGCGCTGTTTGTGACGGGTTAGCAGGTTCAGGTGGGTTGGGCTGCAGGGGCAGGGAGAGCTGATGCCTCCATTTTCCCTCTTTTCAGCGGTAAGCTCTTGGCTGCTCATGTGGCAGAAGCTGGCAAAGTGCCCATGACCCTCTGAAACCTGTCACAGCGGCTAGGTGCATTACATCACCAGCCACACACACACTCAAAAACACACACACACACACACACACACACACACACACACACACACACACACACACACACACACACACACACTCTCTCACACTCACATACACTTCACTCGTACACCTACCACACACAACTCACACATACACAACACACACGCTCATATACATACACCTCACACACAGTCACACACTCACACATACACCTCATACGCATACATCACACACACATAGACCACACACACACACACACACACACACACACACACACACATATGTGCATGCATCACTAAACCAGTCAGTTCTGTGTGGTCTTTTAATGGGACAGAAAGGAGGGAGTCAGCAAAAACAAAATGGTGGCATTAAATCACCTCCCAGCCTGGTGTCAGGGCCGTAATGGGAAACATGGTCGTCATGGGAATGGCTGCGGCTCTTCCCGAACACTCCCCCTGCTCCCTGCTCAGGGCGGCACCCCGAATATAACCACAGCACATAACCTACTGAATACAACCACAGCACATAACCTGCTGAATACAACCACAACACAGTGGCAGTATGACACACTGAATATAACCACAGTACAGTGGCAGTACGACACACTGAATATAACCACAGCACATAACCTGCTGAATGAATATAACCACAGCACAAAACCTGCTGAATGAATATAACCACAGCACATAACCTGCTGAATGAATATAACTACAACACATAACCTGCTGAATATAACCACAGCACAAAACCTGCTGAATATAACCACAGCACATAACCTGCTGAATGAATATAACCACAGCACATAACCTACTGAATACAACCACAACACAGTGGCAGTACGACACCCTGAATATAACCACAGCACATAACGTGCTGAATATAACCACAGCACATAACCTGCTGAATACAACCACAGCACAACTGGCTGTAGACTCTCCTGATTGATTCAGCTACCAGGTTTCACTCTTGGTGTTTCCTACTACAGCAGAAAGTCATGGGTAGTTGGTTAGCTTACACAAACCCATTATTATGAGATAGAAAACAATGATGGCTGGCGAGATATTTGTTAATATTACAAAAGAATGAAGGCTAAACCAATAGCAAAAGTCAAAAAGTATAATAGCTCGGGAGATAAGCAGTGAACAAGTGAATGGTTGACTCATTCCTCTTCCATTGATTTGGAAAGTAAGGCTACCCAGCTAGCTAGCCACTCTCGAAAGATCGTTTTTAGAAAGAGTTCAACTGTCTGTGTGCAGCTTCCAAAGATGAAGCACTTCTCCGAAGACTGAAGAGAAGAATGCAGTTCCTGACAGAATTCAGACAGTTTCAGCAGCATCGTTTTCCAGGCTGCTGCTCTCTCACGCAGGTGCAGAATCCTCCAGAGACCGGATACAGGCTTCACTCCCCAGTGATTAAGAGCGGGGCGACACAGAGAATCCGGCAGAATGTGATCCGGAACGAAGTGCATCGGTCCCAGTTGCTTTGCACAGACTTGAAACCCGGCCGGCCTGGGCCCCTACGTGGGCCGGGAGGAGCGGACCCGGAGGCGCCGGCGGGCCCAGGCCATAAATTAAAGATGACAGAGGGCGTTAAACACACAGAGCAGCGCCGCAGTACTGTGGGTCACTGCAATCAATTAGCGCGCTGACACTCATTTATTACAGAGATGATGAGGTGAGAAAGTCGAGAGTTTATTTAAAGCCTGTGCGGTACAGGGCTGGCGTTGCATTTAAATCCTACACACATGCACGCATGCACGCACACGCACGCACGCAGACACACACACATGCTCGCAAGTACACATGCACACACACACACACACTCGCATGCACGCACACACGCACTCAGACACACACACACACGCAACACACACACACACACACACACGCGCGCGCGCGCGCAAAAGCACCCGCATTACCTGTTTCCTGTGTTGCTCATCGGCTTTCCGAAAACACACACACCAGCACTACTGAGGGAATGGATGGATGAGGGGATAAATAAATAAAATGGATGAGTGAGTGAATACCTCATAAAACACACACATCATAAATTCCATGGTCCAAAGGCACAGACTCTTCACCAGCCACAGGGTCAAACAGCAAGCAAAACAGCACCTCACACACCACACGGCACCGGTACCGGGACACACCACACACCCAGAGGCATTCTGGGAAAGAAGGGACACCACACATTTAATCATTTACTCAAAAGAAGAAAATTTGGCAAAAAACAAGCAATTACAGCTCAGCCTTCCTGGAGCGGGCGGGGGGAAGGGGAGGGGTCACTCTCCCGGGACGTGCATAAGTCAGAAGCAGAGGGTTCGTTGGGCAGATTAGGGGAGTGTGTGAGTGCGGCTCGCAGGGAGGGGCTGTCTCTCCCCAGCACCCCGAGGAACAGCCTTTCAGGGCAGCCGATGACATCTGTCAGCTGCACTGTAAGGCTTAGAGACAGACACGCTGTCAGCAAAGCAAGCTGTGGGCCTCAGGGATGAGAGGGAGAGAGAGGGGGGAGGGGGAGAGAGAGGGAGAGGGAGAGAGGTATAGGGGGAGAGAAGGAGGAAGAGAAGAGAAAGAGTCAGAGGGAGATGGAGAGAAGAAAGACAAAAGCAGAGGAAGGGACAGAAGGGGAGGAGAGTGCGGGGGAGAGGGAATTAGAGGCAGAAGGAGAGCGAAGGGGAGAGAGTAAAGGAGGGGGAGAGAGAAGGAAAGTAGGTCTGGTGATGTGAAAAATACGCTGTGGTGTTCTTATTCTTAAGTTACATAAAAGCACAGGCCCACTAAGAGTCTCTACACATACACTTACACATACACGCACTGGCTAAGGAAAGCGAGGCTTTTTTTGAACAACTATCACTACTGTTACTGTAATTTTGAGTATTCCTATCTACACCTGAAGCACTGGCTCAAGCAGTCATTCAACAGAGATAAACTACTTTCTCTCTACTAGCGGTACAAACAGCACGGCACAACCAGAGGACAACAGCCCAAAGTTCAAGAGCATCTGCGACGAGACGCGTTTCGGCAATAAAACACAGGCGTCGGGGCCGTATTATGGCAGATACTGCAGTCAATAACATCGATCGGATCCCTTGATGAGTGTTTCTCCGCGGCCTCAGACGACGGCGAGGGCCACGCCGGCCCCCGCACGATCACCTCGGCACAGAGATGCCCTCCGAAGTTTTATCAAGTAGTCCCAGTCCCACAGAACAATCCCACAATCCCTAGCAGCACAGAAAAGACACAGGTGAGACGAAAGAGTCCTGGAGGGGTGAGGGGGGTAGGGGGGATGGAGAAGGGGGTGCTTGTGGCACAAAAGTTCAGGAGAGCCAATGGCATCTTAGAGAGAGCTGCTCCACAGTCCACAAAGTCCGTATCGAGAGAAAGGTCCAAAAGTCCGGCACTGCTCGAACGCTTAAACTCAGGCACACAGACAGCACGCCAGCCAGCGGTGACAGAGTCCACAAAAAGCGCAGAAACATCGAGCCTCCAGCCGGAGTCGGAGAGTGTTTTCCTCACATCGACCCTTCCTGTCCGACGGATCCACGACCGGCGCAAAGTCCGCGGATTTCATTAGCGGAGAGTTTTTTTTTCAAGTAAGCAAGTCCAGTTTTCCCCCTGAATTCTCATTGGACCGTCTGTAAGCCATGCCAGTTTCCATGGCGAGGTTCGGAACGGGAGGTGGGTGGTCACGGTCGACGCTCTGCGAGTCCTGCCCGACCCCCCGATTCTTCAAACGGTCAAATTTGCCTTTCTAAGCCAACGGTCATCTGTCCAGAGTTTTTACAGGGAGGAGGGTGCCCCGGCTCTCACAACCTGTGCAATGCAAAGATAGAAAGAGTCAGGGCAGCAGACCTCACACCCTGACCGCAAACATCATCTCACACCCCGATCGTAAACACTGACCATAAACACCACCCCCTAACCCCGACTGTAACCACCTCCCCAAATCCCCGACCGTAAACACTGACCATAACACCCACCCCAAACCCTGACCATAAACACCACCACCCCGAACCCTGACCGTAAACACTGACCATAACACCCACCCCAAACCCTGACCATAAACAACACCCCCTAACCCTGACCGTAACCACCTCCCCAAAACCCTGACTGTAAACACTGACCATAACACCGACCCCAAACCCTGAACATAAACACCACCCCAAACCATAACCATAAACACTGACCATAAACACCACCCCCAAACCCTGACTGTAAACCCTGACCGTAAACACCTCCTCAAACCGTCACCACCACCCCAAAACCCTGACCGTAAACACCACCCCCAAACCCCGGCTGTAAACCCTGAACAAAAACACCACCCCAAACCTTGACCATAAAATGACCACCCCAAACCCTAAGAACAAAACTCACCTCATGTCCTGACCATGAACAGAACCATGAATCCTGACCATAAACCTCACCCCAAACCATGAGCAATAAACAATCACTGAACTTGGATGACTGCTCCTGTTTTTCCATGAAATATGGAACATGAACTGGATGATATTCAACGTCACCAGGAGATTAAAACATCTAATACCACAGTATACTATAACAGGCACCACTGTGTTGAGGAAGAGGGAAATTCTGGAAAAAAATCAGTTCTGCTTGTTCACATTTGACTCATTTTTCTTTATTGAGAGAATCCAACAGTCAGAATCCAACAAAATACTACAGTAACACTGTATGTCCCCAGGCACTGGAGTACGAAACATCCTGTAGACAGTCCTTTTACACCAGCGTGTGTCTGCATGTGGTTGGTGAGGTTGCTCCTGTGTTATGGTACGTGTGGAAAGGCATGTCCAGACACACCTTAGGGGCAAAGTATACCATGCAACTTTACTGCACCATGAGAATGAGCTTCTCCTGCTGAGAGCTAGCGGTTCTGTAACGTCCTGTACTGATCCCGGCCCAACCAAACCGTAATCTCATTGGTCACATCACTTTTACTCTCAGTACCAGCACAGCGTGAAGGTGATGACAGAGTAGTTACTGCGCACCTTCAAAAATGACCGACAGAAGTAGAAATGCCAAAGCTTTCTGTGCCGTTTGCCTGCTGCAGGAGAAACACACGCTGCATTTAAAGACTTGGAGCAAATTCCTAACAAACCGTGTGACCAGACAGGTGAGGTCACTGAGCACCTGTCTGTAGGGGTACCTGTGTAATGGCGGATCCCCTCCCTGGCATGGCGTACGGGCGCAGTGTTATTTGTGTGGCGCGTCAAACGCACCCGAGCTGCAGAACGCAGATCGCGGGGCGCAGAGCGGGAGGGGACAGACTGTGTTAACCGAGAGGGAAAATTATTAACGGCCACATGGAGATCAATAACCTACAGCAAACAAACCGCCACATGCCAATTACAGCCGTGTCCCTCCCTATCTGTCCGTGCAATAAAGCGGGTGCTTTATCAGCCTAATGCTGAGAGAGAGAGAGAGAGAGACGCACTCGCTGTCTCACGCGCCTAAGAGCACCCTCACTCAGAACGCCGCCCTCGTCAGGACACGCCCATGCAGGGACAGGACAGGCGGTGTCTCCTCACAGGGTTAACTGTGCTGCGGTGTACACGCCCTGGAAAGCTAGCAAAAAAGTCAGACTGTTACTTCTTTGTGTGGCGCTACTCTGCTCGCCTGGTGACTCTACCCGTGCACGGATGTGTGTGTTTGGTATTTTATCAGGAGGACTCATGGCAACAGGGGAGGTGTGAAATGGACTGAACCAGACACAGAAAGGAAAAATGATCAAAACAGGCAATCACTGAGAGCCTTCATACCGGTACATTCCTGTTTAAAAGGTGTTTTATACTGATGTCAGCATGCGGGCCGATTTCAGCGTGTGCTTCTGAGAAGCGCCTGCATCGCACTGTACCAACAGGGCAGTGATACATTATTGCTTTACTTTCCGTTACTGTCATTTAGCAGACGCTGTCACTCAGAGCGACTTACACAGGGTACGATTTGCGCGTTACCTGCTTATACTGCTAGATATTTTACTGAGGAAATTGTAAGTTAGGTACCTTGCTAGAGGTTACAGCAGCAGTGGCCCAGCGGGGAAGTGAACCTGCAACCTTTCGGTTATGAGCCTTGCTCCTTACCGCTGCACCGCCCTGCTGCCTGCTGTCACACGCTGCATAGTCCGGATCTGTGTGCCTGGTATTAAAGAGGGCTTACGGCAGTGTCTGGATAGAGGACGGGTGTGCAGTCAGACTGCTACGTTACTTTGCTCTGCTTGAATGACTTCAGAAACACTCTTCATTAAACAATTTACACGTTATTTTCTGCTAATTTAGGTGATTCCTCCTGCTCTGTGTGCATACACACACACGCACACACGCAAACTCTCTCACACAGACGCATGCACACACACACTCTCTCACAAGCGCGCACACGCACGCACGCGCACGTACGCACACGCACGCACACGCACACACACTCCCGCTCACCTGACGAGGTTCTCGTTGTCGCCGGGGCCCTTGCAGGTGGCGCACTCGGTCCTGGTGTCGTCGGCTTTGGGCTTCTTCTGCATGGCCGACTGCCGCTGCCTCCGCTCCCGCAGAGGCGGTTCCTATGGAAACGCAGCACAGGCGCGTCTGACACGGGGGTTCACAGGGCAGGGGTCAGGGGTCAGGGGTCAGGGCGGAGCTGGCCTACCTCCTTCTCCTCCTCACAGATGGAGACACGCTTTCTCTTCTGGCCTCTGGTTCTCTGAAAGCAAAACAGGGTTACTGAACACAGCAGCACAGCCTTACTGAACACAGCAGAATACAGGTTTATCCAAAGGCAACCGGACATCTGGCCACTTTCCTAACTTTCTATGCAGGGATTTTCACCAACTGTAGGAGCCCTGGTCAAGCCACACCCACAGAGTATAAGTGGAACTGTATCAGAAACAGGGATAACCCACAGAGCAGTGTAACCCCATTCTACAGCCAGGAAGCGCATGACACAGACTGAAATTCAGGTAAGGAAAGTGAATGGCAGAAACACAGGGAACACGCATACCACTCTAGTTAGCCTCACTGCAAAATGGCTCGAAGCTGGTCTGGAAAGGTTGCAAGGTTTGTAACTGGTTGATAAAGAAGCAACTTAGAGAATCTGAACAGTTGCAATATATGAACAGAGTCAAAACATTTGCAACAGCGACAGAATGAGATCAGTGGAGAGACTGAGTTTAAGAAACATGCAGAAAAAGACAGCTGAGAGCAGTATTTTTTAATGAAGACATGACTGACTATCACAGCAGGAACACACAAGTTACTAAACGCATCAGAAAGAAATAGTCTGATGTTAGGAGGTTTAGGGTTTCCCTCCGGGTCCCTTTCCGTTTTAGCGACTGCCTCCCTCTCCAGCTGAGGGCTCCGGGGAAAAATGGCCGCCACGGATCTTCCAGACGGGCCCTGCTCAGTGACGGCGGTTTGGGGGCTTTTACGCAGGCAGCCCACTGACTGCAGTATTGTCAGGGTTTTCTCTGTGTAATGAAGTGCCGGAAACGCGGCCGGGCTCCTCCTCCGCGCGGCGAGCGGGCTCTGAGACGCCCCTCCGAGCCAGCAGGTGCAGCGAGGCTTCCGGCAGGGGAGAGCAGGCGGACGACATATTTAAACAGATTGTGAAAACAGTTCCATCTGTCGCCTCTGGCTGGCCAGCGTCGGGCAGATGGGGCGCTTATCATTATAAATGCTGAGTTATAAATCGCATTATCCCATTATAAGAGCACCCGCCCCGCCAACAGGCTCTACCTCTCTCCGCACCTCCTCCCATTTCCGTGGTAACCAACAAAGACACTCATTTACTGCAGTATTTACCCATTATGGCAGACGCTATTAAAGTAATCTCTAACGGCCCAGAGAGGCACGTCCCCCTCCGAATTTAAACACCACCAGGCGGGTCTTTGGTCCCAATCCTGGCTCTGCAGTCTGAGGTACACTGAAACAAAGGGGGGGAACTTACTAACCCTACCCTCTGCTTACAGAAACCCTCACAAATAGCCACATATCTTGTGTTTCCAGCAAGTGAGATGTTCCCTGTTTCTGATTTATGAAATTGGATTTTGGACACTCACAGAATGGATATAAGTCAAAAACACTGCTGTGTGCACAGTGAATAAGGACATTGACCCTGCCATGGGCACTTACTGTGCCATGGGTACACTCTGTAGTGGGAATTTATCACACTGTGGATGTTTGCCAAGCCAATGATATTTACCACGCAATTGACATATTACAAAGCCACAGGCACTGCCACATGTATTTGCAATGCTGTGGGCATTTAGTGTGCTCTGGGTATTTACCCCTCTGTGGGTGTGTACTGCACTGTGGGTATTTACCCCTCTATGGCTGTTTGCGGCGCTGTGGGTATTTACCCCTCTGTGGGTGTTTGAGGGGCTGTGGGTGTGTACTGCACTGTGCGTGCTTACCCCTCTGTGGGTATTTACCCCTCTATGGCTGTTTGCGGCGCTGCGGGTATTTACCCCTCTGTGGGTATTTACCCCTCTGTGGGTGCTTACCGTGCTCCTCACTTGCATCTTCTTGGGTTCAGGTGAGACGTCCTGCGGAATGAATTTGATTGGCCCCTTTATCTGCCTCCGGGACCTCTTGGTGCCATCTGGGAGTGTCTCCATGGCGATGTCGGCCTCATCACTACTGGCCTGGTCACACTCTGAGCACTGCCTGCGGGGGGGGGGCACAGGTTGTGGTCACAATGGGGACCTCTCTCTATTGATTCCAGTATCTATGAGCATCTTGGAAGAGTTACTGGCCCTTGAGGTCCTGCTGCTTTGGTCTGGTACCAAAGCCTCCCTGCTTTTCCAGAATAAAGGAACAACAAGGATGCCCCTGACTGCATGGTTGAGAGCAAACCACACAATCACACGTCCTTCTCCTCTGTCTGTTACCATGAGGAGGACAAACGCAGATGAAGTCCCAGCGTTCTGCAGGAACTGCTGCTCAAACAGACACACTTTCATTTGCGTTTGTCACTTTTCGTCACGCACAGCACTTCAGCCGCTCGATGGCTCTGTGAATCCTGAGCCATCAGCAGTTCTCCTCACGCCTCACCCTGCTGTACAGGGCCTTTCAGTCTCACCGCTCTCACGCTTTGCCTTTACTGCTGAGGAAGGACTTCATGCAAGAACATAATGCATTTTTAAAAATTCTTTCATAAAAACAAAGTTAATTTCATTGACCACCGGAGTCTTGACAATGTGCAAGCATTTTACAGAAATGTAATATTCCTCTCCCACTCCAGCACCGCCCACGCTGTGCCCAACCCCACCACTCCCCCTCCCCTCACCCCCCGCCCCGTCTCCCTCCTCCTCCCACTCCCACACTTTGACCCCTCCCTCTCCCACCATCTGACCCCTCCCCATCCACTGGCCCCTCCCCCTGGCCCTGCCCCCTCCCCTCTCTCACCAGTAGCTGTTCTTGGTTTTCTTGGGCATGCGTGTGAGGGGCGGGTCCAGGCAGCCCAGGTGGTAGTACAGCTTGCAGGTGTCACACAGCAACAGCAGGTGCTGATCCTGGTTCTTCTTACAGATCCCACAGCTGCAGGGAGACACGCAAACTCCTCACAGAGGCCGAAAACACCAGCACCCCCACAGGGTGCGTCTGAGAGGAACACACACGTCAGTGGAGGAATGACTGAAGCTGG
This sequence comes from Megalops atlanticus, assembly GCA_019176425.1. Classification (NCBI taxonomy): domain Eukaryota; kingdom Metazoa; phylum Chordata; class Actinopteri; order Elopiformes; family Megalopidae; genus Megalops; species Megalops atlanticus. The sequence continues at coordinate 1,690,837 of CM032895.1, read as the reverse complement.
GGAGGAGCTTACCTGTAGAGAACAGCCGGTAGGCTGGAGGACTTCCCCGGGGCCCCGCCCTCTTTCTTGCTGGGCTTCCGCTCCTTCGGGGCTTTCAGACAGGGTGGAGAGTTCAGCTTCTGCAGGGGTGGGAGGGGTGGTAGTGAGGGAAAACACAGCTCACTGTACACACACACACACACACACACACACACACAGTTCCCAGCCTCACTGTACAGGCACACACCTAACACACTACAAACATGCTAATAGTGACAGACAAGCAGAGCTGTGAGTTTGATGCCCCATGAACAAGACAATAAAAATCAGCAGTGTGTAAAAGTGTGTAAAAATGTAATGCGGCACACAGCTGGAACTGAACAGACACTGTTCCTAACAGCTGGGCTGGCTCTGTGGGCCCTTTCCAGACTGGCCTCTACTGCCTCTAGTGGCAAAATGTGGTTACTACGGGAGGTCAGTCAGTCTGTCAGTCAGTCAGTCAGTCAGTCAAGCAGGCAGTATGAAGGGCTGCTTCTTTCAGCCTGAATGAGTAAATGAATGAATAAATGGATGAACGAGGGAAGGAGTGAATGGATGAATGAGTGAATGTGTTGAAGAGCAGCAGCATGATAGTGGGGGTGTGGGACGGGGCGGTAATCCAGGAGAGGAGTCAGCCCGTGATTGGCGTGTGAATCCCACTGATTCCACCTGGATAATAATAATCACTGTGAATCCCCGGCAATCCCATCAAATCCCTGTGGACCGCGGCACACTGAGAGCAGACTATATTAAAGAAGTCATTTCCTGAGCTCAGCCAGGTTCAGGTGGAGTCATACAGCAATAACACCGAACTCCACGCAAATTCCGCTCAAAATCTCCCTGCAGCGGCGTGGAGCAGCGGTCAGAGCAGCAGTGTGGAGCAGCGGTCAGAGCAGCAGTGTGGAGCAGCAGTGTGGAGCAGCAGTGTGGAGCAGCGGTCAGGGCAGCAGTGTGGAGCAGCGGTCAGAGCAGCAGTGTGGAGCAGCGGTCAGGGCAGCAGTGTGGAGCAGCAGTGTGGAGCAGCAGTGTGGAGCAGCGGTCAGGGCAGCAGTGTAGAGCAGCGGTCAGAGCAGCAGTGTGGAGCAGCGGTCAGAGAAGCAGTGTGTTGGCTGGAGTCTGTTCTTGTCATTAAAGTTCCTTGTGTTCTTATGATGATGATGATGAGCATCCACACCATCAGTGGGCTTTAATTCAGCTTCATTCAGAAAAAAATATCGGCCTTCGTTCAGCTTAAGAACAAAATGGTGGTGTTGGTCAGATGGATGGTTATTATGGAGCAGTGCAGAGGAGGGTTCAGAGCAGCAGAGTGGAGCAGTGGTCAGGGCAGCAGTGTGGAGCAGCGGTCAGGGAAGCAGGGTGGAGTTTCATTTTACTTTTGAGCACAGACACAAAGATAAAACATTCCAGCAAAAACACAAGGATGTAGGTATCTGAGGACATCAATAATGTAAGGTAATGTAGCAAATGACCGATAGCAAATGAAAGTGGAAAAACAGACGACACAGAGGCGTTAGCAGTTTTGACTGATGCTGCTGCTTAAAGGTTGCGCATTTATAATGATGTGATTTATGAGTGTCATTGTGAGAACAGCAGCGTTTCCGCTCCCCCACGTCCTCCAATATATTACCGCGCAGTTTATTCATCCAGCCTCACGGCTCACACATTCGGTGTTAAAATGATATAACTGGAGTCTCGCACCACAGCAAGGCCTCTCCCAGGACTCGAACCCCTGCCTGTCCGCAGTAGAGTTTAGCGTTCTGCCGCTCTCTTCCTCACTCTACCCCACCCTCCTCTCCTGCACTCGCTCCAGTACTGTCCTCCAAGACCCAGCCCTCTGACATATGCCCCACCCCTCTCACATGTACGCCCCACCCTTCTCATGTGTAAGCCCCACCCTTCGTGTATAAGACCCACCCTCTCAGATCTAAGACCCAGCTCTCTGACATATGCCCCACCCCTCTCATGTGTAAGCCCCACCCTTCTCATGAGTGAGCCTCACCCTCTCAGATCTAAGACCCACCCTCTGAGATATGCCCCACCCCATTGTCCTTAAAGGTCCACCCCTTTCTAATGCCCCAACCAGTTTCTCCTCTATGCTCCACCCCTCACTTGTAAACCCCACCCCTCTGCTCTGTAAGCTCCATCCTCTTTCAGACTGTGTGAGTGTTGGCACAGGCTGACAGAGAACGCTCACAGGAGACTGCGGTGCGTCTCCCACACATCACACGATCCTGAGCGCTGGCTGGGAGACGGGCCCCCTGTTCCCCCTGGGGGCAGGCGGGGGGCTCAGGTGCGTACCTGTCCCAGGATGCCTCCCATCAGGGTCCAGATGGACTGGCCCTCATTCCTCAGCACCCCGTTCACAGTCTGCAGGTCCTCCAGAGACTCGCACAGCTGTGGAGGCAAGAACACACACACAGATCAATCACCTGTATGATTATTCCACACACAGCGCACACACACAGATTATCCTTCACTCCTGTATGATTATCCCACACTCAGCGTGCACACACACACAGATTATTCTATACACCTGTATGATTACCCCCATACATCTTTATATACCCTACACACAGTATAAAGATTAACCTGCTATGCACACACAGCACAGAGATTACATATGCTATGCGCGCACGCGCGCACACACACACACACACACACACACACACACACACACACACACACACAGAGGAGATTATCCCACACACCTGTATACACTCTAAACACAGCAGAAAGATTATACTACAAGACAGTAAGACATATACTACACCCACACACACGGACACTCACTCCCTCTCTCTCTCCCTCCCTCTCCCTGCCTGTTTGGGCCTGCAGAGTGTCTCTCTCTCCGCCAGGCCGGAGTCGTGTAAAAGCGTGTGGCGTGACACAATTAGCAGCACACACTCCATTAATAACTCTGATTACGCAGCGCGACAGACTGAACGGCACATTAACCCCGCCTCCTCCTCCCGCCCGTCATTCCCCACGCCACCGCGGCTCACGGCTCCGCTCACAGGGTAACGTTTCCACGGGCGGAAAATCCTTTCAATCATTTTCACTGATCCTGCTCTTTTCCCTGGGTTTCCTTCTGCCAAGCGCATCACAATGTAGATGATCTGTGTGGCCTCTTTTAGGGGGTCCAGTTTGTAGCTGTACACAGCAGGTGCGTTCTGTTACCCAGCCAGCACCTCTGGACCAGGGCTACTGCACCCCCGCTCTCTGCCAAATACTAACACTCTCAGGCCTGGGGAGGGAGCTGGTCAAACTGAAACAATGACCGTAAGACAGCCCTGCAGGCACTGTGCCCCTCCAGGACCAGGGTAGAGTAGCCCTGCAGAAAATTCTGACCATGCTGTTGAACAGTGACCGCAGGGTTGTGGTCGTACCGTGTTGTACTCCACGTGCAGCTTCTCCTGCTCCATCTCCAGCTTGTCCTTCAGGTTCTTCTGCTCAGAGATGTTCCCCTGGATCTGAACCATCCGCATGTTCCGCTCTGAAACCCAGCAGAAAGAGCAGGGCAGTACGGCCCGTCAGGAGCGCTCACGCACACACACACACACATAACATCACAATCTCCTCATTTACAGAACCCTTCAGAGTCCCTTCATACACACATATGAAGTTTACCCCTCCTAACACACTGTCCCATACCAAGAGTCCTGTTCCACTCCCACACTCCCCTGTTCCACTCCCACACTCTCCTCTCCTGTTCCACTCCCACACTCCCCTGTCCTACTCCCACACTCCCCTGTTCCACTCCCACTCTCCCCTGTCCTACTCCCACACTCCCCTGTTCCACTCCCACTCTCTCCTCTCCTGTTCCACTCCCACACTCCCCTGTCCCACTCCCACTCTCTCCTGTTCCACTCCCACACTCCCCTGTTCCACTCCCACACTCTCCTCTCCTGTTCCACTCCCACACTCCCCTGTTCCACTCCCACACTCCCCTGTTCCACTCCCACACTCTCCTCTCCTGTTCCACTCCCACACTCCCCTGTTCCACTCCCACACTCTCCTCTCCTGTTCCACTCCCACACTCTCCTGTTCCACTCCCACTCTCTCCTGTTCCACTCCCACACTCCCCTGTTCCACTCCCACACTCCCCTGTCCCACTCCCACTCTCTCCTGTTCCACTCCCACTCTCTCCTGTTCCACTCCCACTCTCTCCTGTTCCGTACCCAGGTAGTAGTTGACGAAGTCGGCGGTGAGGGCGGGCTGCTTGTGTTTGCGGCGGCCGTCCACGCTGGTGCTGGTGTCTGACGTGTCGACGGGGAAGATGTCGGTGCTGATGCCCATGAGCTCCGCCTTGCGCATCAGCTTGCGGATGGCGGAGGCGCTGGAGGTGAGGGGGCGGGGCAGCTTCTCGCGGGGCACCCAGGCCTGCGGCCGCGTGTTCCGCGACAGCTCCGCCTTTGCCCGGTACTGCTGCAGCCGGGTGGAGATCCGGGCCTGCGGGCGAGCGCACACACACACACACGCGCACACACGCGCACACACAGACGCACACACACACACACACACACACACACACACACACACACACACAGACACACACACAGACACACACAGACACACACACACACACACACACACACACACACACACATGCGCGTGCACGCACGCACACACACACACACACACACACACACAGACACACACACACACACACAGACACACACACACACACACACACACACAGACACACACACACACACGCACACACACAGACGCGCATGCACACACACACACACAGACGCGCGTGCACGCACGCACGCACACACACACACACACACACACACACAGCGGGATGCTCACACGTTAGCATCAGGCCTAAAAACTGCATAATGCTTTACCATCAGGCATGACAGACTGAGCTTTTATTATATTTAAAGCCTGTCACCAGGCAAGGATCAGAGCAGTCACCTCAACACCACAACAGTCAGAGAGACTGTGCGCTCTGTCCTCCTTCAGTTCGGTCTAATCCAGGTGGTGAAGTAAGCGCTGCTCTGCTGTCCCAGTGACAGGGGCTTTGTTGGCAGGGACAGAATGTGGAGCCCGCTGTCCCGTCGCTATAGTAATTTCACTCCGTCACCTCAGTGGTGACCCCTGACCTCTGACCCACCTGCGCCTCGGGAGTGAGCTGCTTCTCGCGCTCCTGCAGAGACATCTTGCAGTACGACTGCAGCGCCAGGTAGTTCTTCCTCTTCCACTTCCTGTCGAAGCGGTCCGCGTGCTGCTTGCAGTAGGCGAAGAACGGGTCCGCTATGTCCTGGGAGAGAGCGCGGAGAACGCACACGGCATGAGCATCATGACATCACCGCTGCGTCTCCATGGTTTCACAGCGTTCCAGCTACGCACTGACTTCCCACATACCACTCAGTACTGAGAAATCCATCATAAACTTGGAACACTCCAATACATCCAACCATAAACTTTCCCTGCGTTTCAAGTATTTGAGGGTCTTTTAAAAAAGGAAATCCATGAGCAGAAGGTGAAACTCAGGGACTGTGTTTGGTTGTCCTTTCTCAGGTGTGTGTTGGGTACCACAGCTTTCCTGTGCCGCAGGGCCATATTCATGGGAATATTCTTCCACTTGATTTAATCTCTAACAGTACATTCCAATTTCAGGATAAGCGTAAGAGTAACAGCTGATATGTTTAAAGATGCACCAGCTTATTGATATTCTTAAAACAGATATCAATTCAAATCACATGTCAGTATTATGGTAGAATACCAGGACAGGAATTGAACCAACAGATAAAGACACTGGAGGGTCATTATTAATTACTGAAAATGATTGCCATTATTGGAGTCCCCATCTCAATGTATCCTGTAGGACACAGAACAGACTGTCCATCTCAGGCCAGAGCACTGTCTGCAGGTTAAACTGCTCTGACCCCCCCTCTGCTCTGACCCCCCCCTCGGGTTTGCTGGGCAGAAAGGGAGAGAATCGTTTAGGCTTAAGGTGTCGGCGGATGCTATCAGCGCTCTCACCTGTTGATAGGAGCCTCTTCCACAGCTGGCTGCATTAATGGGATTGCATTGAGTCTGCAGCCTGTGGACTGTTTACCGCCGCGGACACCGGCGGAATGCACAACGCGCCCCACGGCCACGGTGCGCGACGCACACAGATCCGCAACACCTGCAGATTACAGCAGGGTCCCGGAGGGCCGCAGTGCCTGCAGGGCTACTCTATCATGGTCCCGGAGGGCCGCAGTGCCTGCAGGGCTACTCTATCATGGTCCTGGAGGGCCGCAGTGCCTGCAGGGCTACTCTACCCTGGCCCTGGACGGCCGCAGTGCCTGTATCTGTTCTTTAGCCAGGTGCTTCACCACTTGATTAAAACTCATTTAACTGATCTATGTCTTTACTGTAACAGTTCATTAACAGTGCTAACGGTTCGCAGAGAGCTGTAGAAACCTGCTGGACTGCATGTATCTGAGGCAGCTTCACCAAGCCTTCCCCTCAGGCCCTGGAGAACAGCTGGTCCAGGAGAGCACAGGCTCCTCCTGTTCCAGGTCTCTGAACATCTAATCACTGAACACAGCGAGAGTCCCGCGTTTGACCTGACTCAGCCGCACATTAAAACTGGGCAGGAACGCAGTGCCAGAGCACCAGGCAGACATGGATCAGAGCCCAGAGAGCACATTTACTGGCTTTAATCCTCAACACGCAACCTTCAGGTTTTGACTGTGGCTCTGACACTGATCCGCTCTGATCCTGCGCTGTGCTCAGGCCGGGCAGCAGGCAGGCTGTGCTCCCCCCGCGGGGGGGTCAGCCCTGCGGCTCCGAGCATTCTGCGGCGTTCCTGTGATTTACCACACAAGACCCCCCCTGCAACTCCCATCGCCAGGGAGACGGGACTTTGCAGCTCATAATGGACGATACCCCACTGCTTTGGTGTGCTTTATAACCGCTGCAGTCGCTGTCATGGAAACGGCCTGGCTGACGGACGGCAGCGGCGTTTTTAAACGGCTCGAATTTCAGAGCCGTCACCGAGCGTGGCAAACTGAGGAACATCACCCACACACACAAACTGAGGAACATCACCCACACACAGCAACACGCTCAGAGTGCCTCACACCCCACCTCACAAACTGAGGAACATCACCCACACACAGCAACACACTCAGAGTGCCTCACACCCCACCTCACAAACTGAGGAACATCACCCACACACAGCAACACGCTCAGAGTGCCTCAGACTGCTTGTCACTCGGTGAGCTTCCAGCATCACAGTGGGCTTCGGTTTTGGAAGTTCTTGGATCGATTCAAAGCAGCAGACACACAAACATGCAGAAATATGATACATCAGCAGGGATCACAGGCTTGGGAAAAGGGCTCTTTCGCTCACACTGGTCTGGCTCTCAGAGGATCATCCTTTTTCCCCTTTTTTCTTTGTAAACTCACCCCTTGCAGCCACACCCTTTCCTCTGTGAATGAGTGCTGACACCAGCCATATGCATTCCTCTGATACACCTGCCCAACTCTGATGGCTGGTTTACACACTACGATTCCCACAATGCATTTCAGGAGAGGGAAGTGTCAGCTCTCAACACTAGCCAGACTGCGGTGCATTGGATGGTACAGCCTGGCCTGGGCTTGAAGCGAGAACTTTTACTGGCCGCGCCCTTCCGCAGCCTGAGTCCCATTCGGGATGTGACCCAACACCCACCCGGGGGGTCTCACCTCCTCTGCGGCGGCCTCCGACAGCAGCCCCTCCCTCTGGGCGCAGGTGACGTGGAAGTAGGAGCGGCACATGCCGGCGTCGCAGCTGATGCACACGCCCGTGCGGGCGAAGCGGGCATCCTCACAGAAGCTGCACTCCTGCAACACAGGGCGTTCGTATTTTCCTCCGGTACCATGCGTGTGAAAACTAGGCTCTGCTAATCAACAAAAAATGATCAAATCTACTGTAAAAGGAATACATGAATACATTGTAATAACTGGCACATTTGTTCTTCATAACTAAACACACGGTCATGAGCCTGTGTGCCATGAAGCAGCCATTTTGGTTCACAGTGAGCCAGTTTACAACACCCGTGATGTGAAATATAGCCGATACTCACCTTGGCACCGTACTTGGAGTAGTTCATCTCTGTTAGTGTCACTGGGCGGAGCTTGTCGATGTCTCCAAACGCCACTCCCGGGACGTACAGTGCGCACACCACATGGACCCACCTGCGACAACAGGAACACAACGCAACCGTAACACAACTGCAACACAACTGTAACACATCTGAAACACAACCGCAACAAAAACATGAGAAACAGTGGTCAAAGCACAACACGGTGCAGGAACATGAAAAAATACAACAAACTCAGTGCAACACGACTCATGCTCAGGTAGAGCCCATATGCAATACAGACACATCTGAACCAACCACATCCATAAAACACACACAACACACACAGCACAACAACACAAAGACGACACCATCATAACCCCCCCCACAGCGCTGTGCTGGACTGCAGCGAGAGAACCAGCGCTAAAGATAAGGAGCTGGGCCAGGCTGAGAGGAGAATGGGTCTCAGGTGCTTTACGGCCGAGGTAAAACCAAGGGCCACAAACGGCCTCAGAGGTGACATGCTTTAGTGTGTGCTTTATGCCTGCTCACAAAGGCTGTGGAGCAGGCCCTCATTCTAATGAACTCGACAGGCCCTCATTCTAATGAACTCGACAGGCCCTCATTCTAATGAACTGGACAGGCCTTAATTCTAACAAACTGAAGAGGCCCTAATTCTAATGAACACAGCAAGGTTGATTTCTTTGGCAGTCCTCTCTAAAACCCGGTGTCGAATCTTCTGTGCGTTTCCAAAATGTGACGTGTATCAAACAAGCACAGCCACAGGAAACGGGTCTCGTTAAGAGACATTTCGAGTAAAAACAGGTGCATTATCTCACCCTCGTAATCAGGTGAGGAGACCCCGAGGGGGCACTGCTGCTCCAGGGCACGATTCACGCCCGACTGATATCTTAATAACGCGCAGAAACCTGCAGCCAGTCACTTATCACCCCTCAAAAAAGAGTCTCCGACCGCAGCCACATCCTCTGCCCGACCCGAACGCCGCCGTTCTGGGGAGGGTGACGTGACTTTAAATGCTGTCTTCTGGTGAAGAGAATCCTCAGTCCAATATAAAGATATCCATCTCCCATAAGCCTTTGCTCCTCAGTTTAATTTGCTGTGTTTTTCATGCTCTAGTGGAGTAGTAAATTCAGCTGCGGGCTGGCTGGGGTTGGGGGGGGGGGGTGCAGGCGATAACGCGGCGGGAGCCTCCGCTCCCCCACACCACACCCCCCCGCCATCTCCCCCCACCACCCCCTCATCCCCCTGCCTCTCCTTTATGCAGCACCGAGACAGCATTTTTCCTTTTGCCGGGCGCCTAAAATGATTTTTCTGAGGCATTGTCCGTACAGTGCAGGGGAGGAAATCGCCCTGATCCACGGCAGTCTGAGCCGTTCCGGGTTTTACAGGAGGCAGGCTGGGGCAGCGAGAGAGGGCGTCTGATGGGGGGAACGCGCTGCCCTGCTCCGAGAGGAACCGGGATGCCCTCAAACTGCCGCACCATCACCACTCCATGTACCTGTCCAGGAGGAGACTCAAACTGCCCGTCAGTTACCCTGGCAAAACACTGACGCCTTTCTAGCAAATGGTGAAATCCCAGGGAGAGTGTTTGGTTGGACACAAACAGAGAGGAAGCCCCCAGCCTTGACAAGGGCAGGTCCTTGATGTGTTCAACCACGCTCTTTCCCTGAGTTATTCCTCTCTGTCGCGTTTCCCGCAGGCCGAGCTCAAACCCGATGAAAAGCATCCCTCAGAGGGACCCACCTGCCGGCGTCGGTCTCCTTGAAGATGCCGTCCTGACTCGGGCACAGCTCGCAGCTGGGCTTGATCCCGTTCTTACAGGCATCGCAGAACCAGGGTTCCGTCGAGTTCTCCGACGCCGAGCTCATGATGGAGTCGCTCTCCCCGTCCACGCCATAGCAACCTGGAACCCGCACGCGCAGAGAGGTTAGCAACCTCACCCTCGCAGAGATATTTCAGACAGAAAAACCCAAACCGAAGAACAACTTAGCAATGCATTCAGCACATGTGTGGAGGCACATAAAATACTAAATGTCTTTCATTATGTGTACAGTTTCTTTATATCATTGTGCCAGCACACAGTGACACTTGCTTCATCCTGTTTGTCTATAAAAGGTCTATGAGTCTGTGGGGTATGAATCAGCAGGTACAGGCAATGCTGTAGCGATTCTATTAAGATAGAATAACTCATTAGTGCATACTTCCATCATGAGCACGTCTGTCTGTGTGTGTGTGTGTGTGTGTGTGCGTGTGTGTGCGTGCGAGTGAGTATGTAGCTCCAGTCAGGCACAACTCCTGCGAATCTCATTGACAGTGAATAATGGTTCTGTCTACTTTTTGAGGTTTTTTTCTTTTTTTTGACTGAAGACGAGTAATAGGGGAAATCTGACCGAACGCTGACGCTGTTAAAGCCGAAGACTTGAGTCTGAAGCACACAAGGACGTGTTGATGCTCAATTTCCCGGGGATTCCAGACTATTACAAACCCAGGCGGTATTTCACGGCCTCTCCGCCGCTGACAGAGCATGCCAGACAGCATGGGAGGACACGGAGAGAGAGAGCTCCCAGCAGGAGGCCGGGAAAGGGCAGGACTCGCCAATAAAACTTCTGATGTACACCAGCAGTGGGGCTGGTGTACATTCTCAAACGTACACAGGTAACGATGCGTTCCGACAGAAACCGATTAGCAGTGACAACCAGACATTCAAAAATAATGAGTCAGCTTGAGTAATGGAAAGCAAACAATCACTCCCCCCCCATCCTCCATTTAATTTTTCTCTGCAAGAGAGCAAAGGACCGCAAACAAACGGTGGCTAACCTGCGCGGCTCCTCCTCACGTTCATTTTCCTAAAATAGCGCGAGTGATGGCCGGGCGCTTAGCACTTGATTGGGCCGGGCGCTGCGGGGCGAACACTCTGAGCGATCGGTATACTGCCTTAACATACTTAGGGATGAACTGCTCAGTAAAGCCTGGTGTTCCCTTTGAACTGAGATACAAGGCTCAAACCGCTAAGCCACGGGGGTGCTGGCTAATATGAGCTAAGCTGACAAAAAGTGATGACGCCGGGATAACTTTATAATCCCCCAAGTGAAGATTATCCTTGTCAGGAAACGACAGTTTGGCAGTTTGAGAAAGGGGGGGGGGATGTAGACCGGACGGAGAGTCACTTTTAACCGAACGGAGATTTACCGCGACGCAGAAATGACGGTGCTGGCACAGCACGCGCGGAGACGTGGCCTAATGGCTTTGACACGCAGACTCATTCCCTTGGATCCGGCGGACAGGGTTCGCACCTGAAGCCCGTGTTAGAGCGATCCGTCATCCTGACAGTGGCGGGAGCCTCTCTGGCCCGGGTCTGGCAGCGGGACCACACGCTAATGTCCCCCTCCCTCTACCCTCACCCTTACAAGCGCAATTAACGCCGCTAATCTCCCCGTCCTTCACAGGACTTCCCCTCCGAAGGGCAATCTTCCCTGGATTAAAAATGCATTCCATTATAATCAACAGTCTCTTCCTCACAGTCCCTCCTGTTGCCATGCAACTCTGACCCCGCCCCTCCACCAGGCCAGCTTCTGTCACTGTGATTCCTGCTGAAGTGGAAGTCCATCGGTGCTCATGGGCCGACACGCAGGCCTGTGCTGGTTTCGAGCCCTGCTCCTTACCGCTGCGCCACACTGCCGCCCCCTCAGTTTGAGCACTGTGTTCAGAGTTGCAGCCAAACGCAGGTGAAACAGCTCGCTCAGCTACTCATTACAGGGAACTGCCCCACGCGCTACGACACTGAAGACAGGCCGCGCTGGGGTTTACTCCGAGTTCCCCCGTCCCCGGTGCAGCGAGGAGCCGCGCACTCAGACCGCCGTGTTCATCACCACGGGCCTTGACCCCTGTGTCCCCGTGGTGAAGTGGCCAATCACAATCTCCAGCACACAAAAGGGGAAGAACACACCGTACGGCTGTACGGTCTCATCAGCCCGCTGTGCACCGCCAGTATCGAGCTGTTCGCTTACACGCGAATACGAGGCAACAAAAACCCCTCCAACCGAATCCGTGCTCAATACGCTTCCAGAACAGAACGCCTGACCTTTTCAGCATTGATTACCTACTGATTGAAAATCTGCTTCATAGCAAAAAGAAAAAAAAAACACTCGCATCTGCACCAGGGAGATCTATATTTAGTGGTGAAAAGAGTGGTATCAAATGATCTTACTCAATATCTGTCAAAAAGCATGATGTGGATTAGCCTGTGTGAGATGGATGCCCCCCAGATAAGCTCTATTCAATTCCGTGAATACTGAAGGGTTTCGGCTCAAGATGAAGTGGCTGTTCGCTGTCCCTGATGTTGACAAAGTCGATGCCCATAATGTATTTCAGACGAGCAAGGAACAGAACGTGACCCAAACTCAGGGAACGAGGGATGTTACACTGAGAGCTGGAGGAAAGAGGAGAGAGGAAAGAGAGGAGAGAGAGGAGAGAGGGGGGAGAGGGAGAGAGAGGGGAGGGGGAACAGTGGAAAGATTGGGGAGGGGAAGTGGGGAGGGGAAGAGATTGTTTCAGAGGCTGGAGAGAGAAGACAGATGAAGAGCACTTTCTCTCAAACAGCAGCACAGAATTAAAACTCGATAATAAGCATGAGAGTGATCTCTGTTTTAAAACAATACAATCAGTCCCAGGCCCAGGAATCCATGAAGACAATCCAGAAAGCATCATTTTCCTCATTACAGATGGGAAAAAACAGTGCTACTTTTGGAACCAGATGATGTCCTAAAGCTTCACGCTTTAATTCAATTTTTTAATCCTGTTTTCGACAGAAAAAGGAAATGCTGTTTCAATAATGGATGCAATTCACTGCTCTCTCTCACCCTTCCTTCCTCTCTCTCTCGGCAGCGATGCCTCTCCTGTCCAAACTACTCACATTACCGTTATTATCATCTCCACGTAACTGTTTCACATCTTGTGTTCTGCATTACTGAGTTTCACTCAAATTTGTGTTTTCCTTGATGAGCCCAACTTATCCAAATCATTCCAATGCGTGTTGCGTTTATGCCACCAACTATACACAGCTGTGTTTGTTTCGTTCTTGAGCAGAGAATGCTCGTTCACGGGAGCGGTCATTAATTACACGCTAGGACACAGCACGCAGAGACAGTGACATGGATCTGTCAGGTGGGCAACCAAACACTCTCCCTGGGGGTTCGCTCTCCAACACTCTCCGCTTTCTAACAGAAAGTGACCGTATGCTCAGAGAACAGCGCCAATAGGACCGCTGGGTTCTGCTGGGTTCCGCTGGGCTCTGTGGGCGCACCTCTAGTCTAAACAGGCCAGCACAGTGGATGCTGCATGACAAGGCATGGTGACCTTGGAGGAACTTTTTTAAAATGCCAACCTCTCATAGGAGAGAGATACTGTTTATGCCTCTCTGGGCAGCTTCCTTTACGGTGTCAGGGTGGGGAGCATCTTCCTGAGAGGAAGGTGTCAGCCGCTGTGGTATGTCTATTACTGCACTAATCAGCTTGTCAGGTCTAGTGATATCATGGCCAGGATACAGTGCTTCTTGTAGGCCTGCTGCAGGGGGCGCTACAGAGAGCATATCTGCTTGCAGACACACCCCAGGATAGAGGGGTTTGTGACGCAGTTCTGAGAGCCACGTGTACCATTTCTGATGGAGTGTCACAGCCTCACAGTGCAATATATCGCTGCCTGTCACAGCCTGAAAGACACAGTGCAATATATCTCTGCCTGTCACAGCCTGAGAGACACAGTGCAATATATCTCTGCCTGTCACAGTGACAGGCATCAAAATGGCATCAAAATATTGTATTCAAAAAAGACTAAGTGCATTATCATCCTGTCACAGTTACACAGTAGTAGTTGTCACAGCCTGATCAGTATTATTACTTATTACTCATTATTACAAGTCTGAGAAAGATGCCTGAAGAGAGAGAGACACAGTGCAATATATCTCTGCCTGTCACAGCCTGAGAGACACAGTGCAATATATCTCTGCCTGTCACAGCCTGAGAGGGTGACAGGCATCAAAATGGCATCAAAATATTGTATTCAAAAACTAATATTATCATCAGTTACACTAGTAGTTGTGGTATCAGTATTATTACTTATTACTCATTATTACAAGAGAGAAAGATGGAGAAGAGAGAGAGGAAGGAGCGAGAGAGAGATGGACGGAAGAGAGGGAGGAAGGGAGAGAGACAGAAGGATCGAGAGAGAGATGGACGGAAGAGAGGGAGGAAGGGAGAGAGACAGAGAGAGAGAGACTGGGAGAGAGGGAGAGAAGGAGGGAGGAACAGAGGGAGAGAGGGTCTGCTCTTTCTCCTCTCATCTGCACTCCTTTCAGCTCCCTCAGCAGGAGGTGAGAGGCGGAGGCTTCAATGCCTCAGCGGCGGACGATAACGTCTCTGCTCTCCTCTAACTCCCTCCCTCCCTCTTTCCCTCTTGCCTCCCTGTCACACACACACACACACACACGCACGCACACACACACACACACACACACGCACGCACGCACGCACACACGCACGCACACACACACACACACACACACACACACACACACACACACACACACTCACGCTCACACACACACGCACGCACACTCTCAAACACACACGCACGCACGCACACTCACACACACACGCACACTCTCACACACACACACGCACGCACACACACACACTCTCACACACACACGCATGCAAACACTCACACACACACACACACTCACACACGCACGCATGCACACACACACACACACACACACACACACACACGCACACTCACACACACACACGCATGCAAACACTCACACACTGTTGGAGAGACCAGAGGTGCCGAACGTAACAGCATGCTTATGCTCCTTTTTGCTTCAGCTGATGGCAGACTAAGCTGGGAAAGTTACTTCATCAGCTGGGTAGATGTTTACAGCTGTGCACTTCTCCACTGACTGATGGCAGTAAAATATCTCTGACAGAGTGCAGGGCACAGCTGTAACTCACGGATGTGAGCAGAAAACAAAGCAGCTGCTCAATGACTGAGACAACACGGAGAAGCAATCAGTCAGTCACTGAGCCGTTCAGTTAGTGAATGAGTCGGTCAGTCACTGAGTCGTTCAGCTAGTGAGTGAGTCAGTCAGTTACTGAGCCATTCAGTCAGTGAGTCAGCCAGTTAGTAAGTGAGTCAGTCAGTCACTAAGTCATTCAGTCTGTGAGTGAGTGAGGGATACGGCTGTTTCCAGGGTTGCTTCTCTGAGTCTCTCCCTGCTGACACCCTGGAAGGAGGAACAGTCAGACAGGCTGACAGCGCTGCAGTCTGTAAGCCCTGCTCAGGCTCCGAGTTTGACGGGTTTGGTCTGATGAGCAGAAGGGCCAGCTGGAGTGACTCAGGGCCCCAGGGAGAGCATCCCTGAGGGGGACGGCAGAGAAAACTGAGGCCCTGGCTTCAGCCCAGACACTCTGTCTCAACAAAGTTTGCCCACATCCAACAGTGCACCGAGTGTGACCACACCTTCAACCAGCACCCCACCGAACCCCCATGCAGAACCCCCACGCAGAACCGCCGCAGAGAGCTCCTGGCCACTGCCCACACCAACCTGAACCGGAGCAAGAGCACAAACAGCACACAGAGCACACACACACCCCCGCCCTGGAAACGCACTCAAACATCACATCTATTTAAATCACGGTGCTGGTGAACCGCGCCCGCCCCGGGGTGGTGGAGGGGGGCGGTGTTGCCGTGTCCGGCAGGACCATGTCCGGCGTGTTCGCTGAAGCGAGCGGTCACCGGTCTGAGTGACGGCGCGGTGCCACAGCGAGTGTGTCTGACGCCGGGCCCGGCCGCCTGCGGCCCCCAGGGTGCCACACCAGCGCAGTGCATCTGCTCCGACACCCGCACAGCTGGGGAGGGACACGCGCATGCAGGAACAGCTGTCCGTACAGCGGGGGCTGCCAGACTGCTCCTACCTGCTCTGCAGACAGCCAGGAACATGCCACTTCCAGGAGGCAAATGAAGGAGAAAATAAACCTCCTCCTGTTCCTCCTCCCTCCCCCCTCCTCCTCTTCCTCGCCCTACTCCTCCTCCTGTTCCTCCTCTTCCTCCTTCCTCCCTCCTTCCCCCTCACCCTCCTCCTCCTCCCCCTCTCTCAGGAGAAACATGTGTGAGTTGTTCTGACATGTGACTGACAGCACTCCCCTCACTTTGACAGAGTTATCAAAGTGCAATAAACCCATCAGATTTCAGGGCCTTTGATACCCTCTGCTCCACAGATTCTGAGGGCGAAGGAAACTCCAGAGAGGAGTTTCTTTAGATAGAGCTGTGCTGTGGAGAATGTGCACCCCTGACAAATTAGCTTGGTAATGAGATTTATTTTCATGCTGATGAGTGTAAACTCTCCCACTGTTTCTGTCTCTCCTGTTCATCACTCCAGAAGTGTAATATGACTACTTGCTTACACTCCTTTAAAGTGAAAAATGCTTCTCTCAGACACCTGAGTGAGAGAAAACATACCTCCTCCGCTCTAAATAAAAAACAAATTCAATTACAATCGATGGCCAGTGTTTTCATTTGAGTCTGCTCTTTATATAAAATGTCTGCCAAACATATATTAAGCGGTGCAGTGGACAAATCATAAATTTACCGGGATCATAAATCCCAACACCAGAGTATCTTCAAGGAAATTGTTTTGTTTTTTGCTGATGCTGACAAGAGGGTTTTTTTGACGTGCCATCCACAATACATCTGCCACAGGGTCATGATCCTGACCGCGAGATGAAAACATTAGCTATCTCACTCCTCAAACTGTCACCGTGACGACGGCATCCCAGAGAGGCCAGCTGCAAAGACCTCCCCGCTCTGCTCCTGTCCTGCAGGCTCCCGCCCTCTAAAGAACTGAAAGGGTTAAAGAAAATGGTCTTTCCCTTTATGACATCACTCAGCCAATCAGAGAGGCAGCAGGAATCCACAGTGTAGCTCAGACTCTGTTTACTGAGCAGATGCTCATCTGGACGTGCTTTAGGCTGAGCGGCCTGTCAGGCCGTGCGAAAGCTGAGAGCGTGCCGATAAGCAGGCTCAAATATTCATGAGGGGGTGTGGCTGAGGGGTGTGGCTGAGGGCGGAGCGTCCGCAGGAAGAAGGCTGGCTCACAGCGCACCCCGCCTTCCCCGAAACGGCCTGTGGTCCGCGCAGCCGCACGGCCGAGCGGGCCGCTGAAAGGCGCTATACCACACTGACTCCCGCTGAGAGGCAGAGAGGGGCTGATAAGAGCAGCCTGAAGTGCCGCCTCTCCGCACCGCGGGCTCCTTCTCCATGGAGATTACCCGCCTCTCAAAGGAATGGAAATATTAAAGAGGGAGAGATAAGCCCAGGAAACGGCGCTATCTGCCAGCCGTGCTGTGGCGTCTGCGTCTGTGTGTGTCACTGTGTGTCTGTCTGCGTCTGTGTGTGTGTGTGTGTGTGTGTGTCTGCGTCTGTGTGTGTGTCTGTGTTCAGCGTGTGTCTCTGTGTGTGCCTGAATGTCTTTGAATGTCTGCCTGTGTGCATGTGGATAAGTGTGTGAATGAGTGTGCGTACGTGCATGCAAGTGTTTCTGTATGTAGGTGTGTGTGTGTGTGTGAGAGTGTGTGTGTGTGGGGGGTGTGTGAGTGTGTGTGTGTGTGTGTGTGTGGGGTGTGTGTGTGTGTGTGTGTGTGTGTGTGTGTGTGTGTGTGTGTGTGTGTGTGGGGTGTGTGAGTGTGTGTGTGGGGTGTGTGTGTGTGTGTGTGTGGGGTGTATGTGTGTGGGGGTGTGTGTGTGTGTGTGCGCGCGTGTGTGTGTGATGGAGGCCGTCGCTGTTCAAGGTTAGGCTCTGACTCGGAGCCCCGGCGTTAGAGTCTCACTGTCTCTCACCGCCCCCCGTCACCGCGGTAACTCAGGCAGGGACCTCTACTGAGGCCACAGCGTCAACACCCCCCAGAGCCCAGCCAATGAGGACTCAAACAGGGATCGCATCAACCAATCAGACTTCAGAGGGAAAGAGCCGAATCCCATCAGTTACAGCGGTTAAACATGAAAGGGCCACTTCGCTGTCCTGCTGATTGTTAATGCTGTCCTGAGAACACCCCGCACCTCGACCAATGAGGGAGGACTGAGACTTCAGGAACCCCAGTGAGGGTAGAGCTAGCAAGCTGTCAATGTTGATGCCATTGAAAATAACTCTATAATAAAAAACAATGTTACTTTTTAAGAGAAATAAAAAAGTAAAAAAGGTGTCATAATCTGGGTGTGGTTCAGCGATATGAATGCCTCTGAAATGTTGTTTTCATGTAAACCAAGGCTGAAGTAAGGTGACGAACACCTCTGCTTTACTGTTGAACTTATAAATGTATGTACACTCATCACATGACAGGGGAGAAGCTGATGTGAATATAAGAACTGCGGTCACATGACAGGGAGACACTGATTGCGGGGTGGAGTTTGAAATGTTGGAATAGAATGTTGCAACGTGACTATTTTCCTTAAACTCTGCAAAACTCAGGCACTGGTGCAGGGCATGTATGAGGCAGGTGTGTGGGGCAGGTGTGCAGGGCAGGTGTGGGGCAGTTGTATGAGGCAGGTGTGGGGCAGGTGTGTGGGGCAGGTGTGTGGGGCAGGTGTGGGGCAGGTGTGGGGCAGGTGTGTGGGGCAGGGGCAGGTGTGTGGGGCAGGTGTGAGGGGTAGGTGTGTGGGGCAGGTGTGGGGCAGGTGTGGGGTAGGTGTGAGGGGCAGGTGTGAGGGGCAGGTGTGAGGGGGTGGGTGGGGTAGGTGGGTGGGGCAGGTGTGAGGGGCAGGTGTGTGGGGCAGGTGTGTGGGGTAGGTGGGTGGGGCAGGTGTGTGGGGTAGGTGTGGGGCAGGCCGCTGTACCTTCGTGCACGGTGACGCCGCAGTTGTCGCACTGGATGATCTCGTCGGCGTCCTCGCTGTTGTCTCCCAGGCACACACAGCAGATCAGGATGTGCTCCATCTTCTGCGAGCTCCAGGTCTGCGCTCGGTCCGGCAGCAAGGAATCCTGGGAAACAGGATGCAGACAATGGGGCCCTTTCAACACAGCTCCCCAAATCCGACCCTAATCCATCCCAGGGGTCAGACGCTCCCAAATCCTGTCATGTAAGATCTGACTTTGTTCAATAATCTGAGTATCTTATTTATTTTCTGACTGTGCCTCCAGCTAAGCAGATTTGGGAAAATCCTCGCGCAACACTGTGTCCAGAGCAGATGAGCATCTGTGTATCTGACTGCGGGAGCCGATACCGTCAAAGCTGATAACAGCAATATCCGTTACCGCTGAGCACATCGACACCACCGCAGTATCAGATCTATAAATGAAAGACAGTCATTTAGAAGATTGTCTTCCAAACCCAAACTGGGCTATTTTCTTCCACAGATAAGATGGGCTACAATACCAGTCCTACAGATAGGGTTTCCATGGCACTGAACAACATTAAATGGATGAGAGCATGCTATTGCTATGAGTCTGGCTGTTATATACATCTGCAGAGCGTTAGCATGTGGGCGCTCTGAGAGAACCCCTCTCACCTCGTTGCTCTTGCCCTGAGACAGGCTGAGGCTGTCATTGGTCAGCTCCTCGTCGTACGTGCTGACGTTCTTGGCGGCTTTGCGTTTGGGCTTCTTCTCCTCCTTCTCGCTGCTGCTGCTGTCCTCCTCGTTGTCGTCGTTGTCGTCCTCCTCCTCGCTGCCGCTGCCCTCCTCTTCCTCCTCCTCTTCCTCGCTCCCTCCTTTCTGCGCGGCGGCCTTGCCCTTCTTCTTCCCGGCGGCGGGCCTCCAGTCGTTGTCATCCTCGCTGTCGTAGTCGTCCATCTCGTTCAGCTCCTCCATGGTGGTGAAGTCCAGCATGGGCCGGTTCCGCCGCAGGTTCCACTTTTTGGGCTCGCTGGCGCCCTCCTCTGCCGGCACGGTGCCACTGCCACCGCCATTCCCGCCACTCCCGCCGGCCTCGGGCTCCGCTGGCTTCTCGCTCCTCCTCCTGCCCTTGGTGGCCACAGCCTCCTCCTTCCCGCCCTTCTCGGCGGGCTCCTTGGCATTGCTCTCCTCCTTCTCCTCTGCCGGCGCCTCCTCGGCGGTCAGCTCCTTCGCCTCCTCCTCCTCCGCGGCCTCCTCGTCCGCCGAGCCCGCGGCGTCCGACTCATTCTCCGAGCTGGCGGCGCTCTCCTTCGACCCGTCCTCATCGCTGCCGTTCCCGCTGCCCTCTGACCCTGCAGGAGGAGGAGACGCTGTCGGACACACCCGCGCATCCAAACCCCGCCCAACAAGGGGCCCGCGCATCCAAACCCCGCCCAACAAGAGCCCCACGCATCCAAACCCCGCCCAACAAGGGGCCCGCGCATCCAAACCCCGCCCAACAAGGGGCCCGCGCATCCAAACCCCGCCCAACAAGAGCCCCGCGCATCCAAACCCCGCCCAACAAGAGGCCTGCGCTCAAACTAAGCATGTGCGACACAGCAATCAGTTCAAATTGCTTTCGTTTTCTTTCCCCATTCTGCTCGAGTTCTTTTTACTGGCCTTCTGATGGGGACTCCTCAGCAAATTATTAATACACACAAAAATTATAATTCATATTTTAAATAATAAGAAAAGTGGAAAAGATTATCTACTATGAACAAAAGTTCCTTTTTTCTCCAATTAAAGCATGAAATTATTAAGAAATGTAGGACTCTTGATTAAGAACTCTTAAAAGTAACGTGTCTTGGAACAGCAATTAAATTCAGTTCATCAAATTAAAGGGCGCAAGCTTACCGCTGTTCTCTGAAACATTATCAGTAGTTTACCTTCCAATTCTCATCAAACAAGCTTTCCTAATTGGAACTTGAACTTGAAATATGAAGTTTTCAGGAATAATGAATTGAGAGTCAAAATGAACCGCTGGGAGAGAGAGCAGCTGGATACACTGAGCTCACACCAGCAACAGAAGACCTCCCGAAGACTGACAGATAGTTGGTGTGTCCAACCAGAGACGTTCCCTGGGGTTTGTGTTCTCCTGAGTGCACTGTGTTCACCCTTACACCACCACTGTGGCAGTCGCTGATATAAGGTGGCTGAAATCTTCCCCCAGGTAAGCAACTGATACAGATAAACCCATGGAGACTGGGTACAGGGGCATAAACTCAGCATCCCACAAACAGCCTGCTGCATATAACCACAGAAAAACCAAGACAAATGGGGTAGGACTACCGCCCCCCAACCCACCCCACCTTACCCCACCCACAAGGGCCAGCACAGAGAAGACAAATATATACTTTTAATAACAAAAAGCTGGCATGTATAAATCATTTTTAGTATTTTTTTTTTACCTTGACTGCTCTTCTATCCAGTGTTGTGGAGTGCGGTGTTAATGAATAGTTGTATTAAGAATAACAGCAGACAGCACAACTACACCCCCAGCTGTCTAATTTGGATGAATCTATTAGCAATGCCTTCATGTCTTGCTAAGGTGACATGTACTGTGTCTTTATTACATAACTGAACTGACACTGTGACAATGCCAACAAGTGCACTTCTGCACTGCATTTGAGTGTGTGTGTGTTCACGTGTGCCAAAAGGAGCATCTAACAATCTACTGTGAGAGGGTCACTCTGAGCTGTGTGAGGAGACAGGGAGGCTGTGCGCTGGCTGTTACCTGAGGCGTCTCCCACTTCGAAGTCGCTGTCGTCAGAGCTGTCATAGTCCAGGGCGTCCAGGAGGGAGGCAGCCAGAGGCTTCACCTGCCGGCGCTTGGAACCGCGGTCCACTGCGGGCCGAAACGGGAACGTGTCAGCAAGAGCTGGGGGATATTCTCAACCTACACCTCTTCCTCACCATCACCATCACCATCATCATCATAATCTCCACCACTAACCCATCCTGTGCCAAAACAAACCCATTTGCATTGCCCTGGGAACGCACCCTAAACCCACCCGAGGTTCAGTTTTTCACACAGCTCCCAGACCTGTGATATCATCAGCTCTGGGGTCAGCACTACCATGGTTTGAGACCACTGTTCTACCCAATCTGATCTCAGTTCAACAGAACCCAGACACAATCAAAACATCATGTGCAAACAGGGGTACCCTGGACCTGAATTAACTCCCCACATAAAAAAAAATAAAATAATAACCAAGATCAACTTTCTGTGGTCCTGTCACAATACAAATATTCTTTTGCTTTTTTGATGATATTGTGTGTGTGTGTGTGTGTGTGTGTGTGTGTGTGGTTCTTAATTTTCATAAGATTAAAAATATTGTCAAAAATACTACACTAAAAGACTATAAACAAGAAAATCTCTTCCTGGTATGAATGACAATTCATATCTGACTTCCAATGGCCAATGAAAACATACCCTTCTACAGAGAGTTATTTGACCTAACATTCTGCTCGAAAATGTAAAAGCATGTTACAGTATATCCTTCCAATATATTTTAGCTGGTGTTTATTGTAGCTATATTCCGAATTCAAACAGCTCGATACCAAACTGATTACTAACAGTTAGACCGTATGATACAGGCCCTGGCTACAGCTTGCATGAACTGCAATACTGCGAAAATACTTTAAATCAGTGCATACAGAACTGGCGCATCAAAACGTTGCAAAATAAACATATCAAAATCTAATATCCACCAAACCAAAGGGAAAGCAAATGTGTCGTGCATACTTCTGTACATATTCCTGTGACAAGAGTATTCAGAGCAGTCTGCACTGACGATGAATCAAATGTTGCTAATTAGCTAGCTACATACAGTAGGTAGACATTAATTTCACTGCATTGCTAATGAAGTGCTGAAAACAACGCAGTCCGTTGCACCACAACCACAAACGCAGTGAGCCAGGTAGCCAGTAACCTCAATAAATGTATGTAAATAAACTGATGGTCCGGCTTCAAATGAGCTAACGTCAGATGAGGCTAGCCGGCAGGTAGGCTGTATTCTCACACATCTAGCTACGACTGGTAAAACATGTTACAAAACAAAGCAAGAACTGTTTACTAATCGTAATCTGTGAGGTACAGATTACTTTCATTTTACAGCTATTTTTTAGAAACCATACCACGATTAAGCAGGGGAAAGAGAACGACTTGCTGGCAATGAAGGCTAGCTAGCCAGCTAGCTAGTTAGCTGACGAGCAACGCGACAGGCCAAGGTAGCTAGCGGCTAACGGCTAACGCTAGCTAAATTCAATAAGGCTAAGCGCCGCGTATGCTGGCTATTGCCGTAATAAG
>CM032895.1:1660000-1662500 GCA_019176425.1 Megalops atlanticus | reverse complement strand
TGCATCTTTCCTCAGTTTGAAAACACATTTGGGAGTGATCACATTACTGAGAACTCCTCCGGCTGGAATTAGGGAGAGGAAGGGTGCTATATTAGGCAGAGGAAAGGCACTATATCAGGCAGAGGAAGGGCACTATATCAGGGTATTGAAGCGCACTATATCAGGGAGGGGAAGAGCGGTATATAAGGAAGATGAAGGGTGCTATATCAGGAAGATGAAAGGTGCTATATCAGGGAGATGAAGGATGCTATATCAGGAAGATGAAAGGTGCTATATCAGGGAGAGGAAGGGCGCTATATCAGGGAGAGGACGGACGCTATATCAGGAAGATGAAAGGCACTATATCAGGAAGATGAAGGGTGTTATAGCAGGGAGGGGAAAGGCGCTATATCAGGGAGGGGAAAGGCGCTATATCAGGGAGATGAAGGGCGCTATATCAGGGAGAGGAAGGGCGTTATATCAGGGAGAGGAAAGGTGCTATATCGGGAAGAGGAAGGGCACTATATCATCCTCAGGTTCTGAGAGCTGCAGTGGAGGAGTTTCTTGCTGAAAACCTGCCCAGGGCGCTGGCAGCTTTCGGGAAGCGTAAACACCTCATTTACCTGATTAACGCATGAAGCGGTAATCGACGTAATTAATGCAATTTACAAAAGCTGCTGGGGGAACGTGCCTTGAAGGATGATGTAAGCAGGGAGGGTTTGCATGCTGGGGTTTCAGAGCTGATGTTCGCTTTTAATAAGATAAGCAGGAGCAGGAACTGGCCGCTAATCATCTTTATGCTGACATCTATCAGCTGGGCCGGCTGGACCGCAGAAGCAGTGATATTAGAAATGGCGCAGGGGTTTCTAAGAAAACATTACCATAAGGATGCTGTATGCCTCTAAAGGTTTGCAGCCTAATTCCTGGAATTATAACTGCATCTGACATTATTTATGAATCCCCAAGCAGCATGTGGCAAAATGCTTCCATTGATCTACGGCCTATCGCCTTAATGCTTTGCATTTAAATTGAAATATTTTGGCCATTTATGTGACGTAAATCTTGTGAAATTAGCTTCTGTGCCTCTCATTTTTCCTGACAGACTTCCATACCGCTTGGCATTTTTGTGAGGAGCTAATCCTCTGCAGCTGGAATTGTGGGTAAATTTGATAATGGGAAAGGCTCCTGGGACCGACATTGTGCATGTTTGTTTCCTCATGGCCAGACAAGCTGAATTAACGGTCACCTCACGCTGAATTAACGGTCACCTCACACTGAATTTGCGTTCAGTCACTTGGCAGACACTCAATCCAGAGTGATTTACAAAGCAAAGGTACATGAGTGCGTGAGGTGGGGCCACAGGAAGGACAGCACATACAGAGAAACCTCAGACCTCATCTGAGCATTATATGTCTGAATATTATATCTATATCTGAATATTAAATATCATTATATCACATAGTGCTAGGGTCACACTGAACACAGAATAACCACTGTTTTCATCAAAATTTATATGACTAGTGTCAAATAACAATAATAACGACAACAGCAATAATAACAGATCAATTCAAAAAGACATAAATTTCTAGAGCAACCATGTAGGAGAGCTGAGATGTAGTCTTCAGAGGTGGGTCTGTGGTGGAACATGGCTGGTGACTTCTGTCCTGACTGCTCTGGGGAGCTGGTTCCATCACAAAGGGACCAGAGCGGTCAGGGAATCTCACTCCACCACACAGGGACCAGAGCGGTCATGGGCCGAGACTAAGATGCACACCCCCACAGGGGACAGATGGCTAGCATTTATTTGAAGGGGAGGAAGAGAAAGGTAACCGTCACCTTGGGACAAATTCAAGCCAATCTGCTCTCTCTAATAAATAAGTGAATCAGCTTACTGTGATTATGTAGGCTTGTCACTTAGGGGGAGGTATACAGACACAGCCTGTAAGAAGACTCAAGATTGTATCCAGTTAATTAGCAATCAGTGCAGTGGTGATGTGATTGCATTATACTTAAAAGAATGGAAATGGTTATTTAAAGAGGCAGCTTAAAGCTGTTCCTACCTGTGTTTGACAATGAATGTGACTTTCTTCCTTTGTTCTTCTGAGCAAACCCGTTCTTTCTGCAGCCAATGGGACAGCGGGAGACACCGAACCCTGCCTGGGTGAGCTGGAGGTAACAGCCACTCCCCCCTTCACAGCTGCCTAAATTTGGGTGTCTGGTCAAGCGGGTGGTTTACCTGTCAATCACTCCAGAAAACTCAACTCTACCAATAGCCACCCAGTCCTGATCTAAAGCTGGAAACAAGTGTCATCAGTATGGTGTAGTGGTAAGGAGCAGCAGTGTGGTGTAGCGGTAAGGAGCAGCAGTGTGGTGTATCGGTAAGGAGCAGCAGTGTGGTGTAGTGGTAAGGAGCAGCAGTATGGTGTAGCGGTAAGGAGCAGCAGTGTGGTGTAGCGGTAAGGAGCAGCAGTGTGGTGTAGTGGTAAGGAGCAGCAGTGTGGTGTAGTGGTAAGGAGCAGGG
>CM032895.1:1557500-1650000 GCA_019176425.1 Megalops atlanticus | reverse complement strand
AGATCCTGAGCGAACAAGGAAGGCGAAGCGTTTTGATTGCGTTTTGAAATTCGCACTAAAACGTTGACGCCAGACCTGAAACAGTACCCAGTGCAGTGGACACACCGTCTCCTCTCAGCAGGCCCAGCCAAAAGGAAACTATGGAATAAAGAGGGGAGTAGACATTATCGCAGAATTCCAGTATCTTCAAAGCGCTCTGCACACGACGCTCCGGCTTTAATCTGAAATTTACAGCCCGTGTTCTTAAAAACGACAGAGTCTGAAGCGCCCGGCAGCGGCAGCGATTGAGAAAACGCCGTGACGGGGGGAAACGATTTTATTTGTTCTTTAGAGCAAACACACACGCGGCTTTATGATGGGAGTTAAATCGTCGAGGTTAATTGAAAAATGAGATAAACAAAAAAGGAAAAAAAAACCCTCAAACGTCGAGGAATAATTTTGCCTGCCAGCGTAAAAGCGCACCGCCGCCCGACGCTGAACCGCCTTCAGACTGCGCGCGCGAGATAAAGACCAAAGTTAATTGTCTTCCAGTTCCTTCCACTTCATTTCTTTCCAATTAGAAAAAAAGAAGAAGAAGGGAAAAAAGCTGGAAAATGTCTTTTACTCTAATTTGTATTTATGCGCCTACGCAGAAAAATAGATTAGGCGAAGGAACCTTTTGTAGTTGTAGGCCCGCAGAGAGAATTCAATAGTTTTAGTTGGAAAAAAGAAGACAGATAAAAATGAATGGTTTGAAAATGTTCACACATTTATTTAGCCTATTTATTAGTCAATAAGGATCTAGGCATATTACGTAATGAAAGTGATCTCTCTCTGTCGTGCGTGTTTCACCATGTCTGTTCTGAGAACTGGGGGAGAGGAAACAGCAACAAAACAGGTGAATGTCTGAGATTTGTGAACATCGTATGTTAACCGCGGTCTTAAAAAGGGACCCGTTGAAACCTGCCATTTACGGCTGCAGTTTTAGCACGATTATTCGCGAGACACAAATATTCCTCACTATCTAGTGTACCATTCCTGGGTTACGTAATAATGAGCATCGGTTGATGAGTGTTGCATGGGGTCCCTGGACCATCCTGCAGAACCGATCGCGGCTGTGCTTTCTTTTCATAGGAAGAAAAGCTTTTTACTTTCGTAGTTTCTTATTTCCATCTGAAACTAATTAATATTCGCTCGCCGCGCTCCACGGGCGATCGCTCGCACTGAAAGGCAGCGCAGCCGACTTCCAAATGCCACCGTGCTTGCGGGAATGTGGAATTAGCTCCATCAACAGCAGTTTTCAAAAGGAGACGGCGGCATATGGCAATTCACTTGTTTGCTCTCGATTCTAAATCTGCTGCTCTGATGCTCGCCCTCTGTACTTTGACGCAAACGTTTTTCTTTTTCAAAGCTTTTATGGGCCCGATGTTAAAACAAGGCGCTCACTTAAGCGACCTTAATTTAATTTGGAGATTTTAAACCCAGTACCACGTCTGACCTCAGGACTGCTACGGCATAAATATCCATGGGGGCACGTTAATGTTTTTCCACCCCCATCCCCCACACCACTTAAAGAACCTCACATCCACCTTTCCCACTCAAGAACTCCACAGTTGCCTTTCCACACTCCAGTGTACACCTGTGGGAGCAGACAGCCACTGGGAATAACAATTGTTTTTAATACTGTAATTTTAACAGTATTACACAACATTACAGATACATGTTGTATATTATATGTAATATTGTTAGTAATTAGGCCAGGGTCTCTGACACCGGAATGTTGTGGGTTCCATCCCGCAGTCAGGTTATGCTATAGACTTGTGGCACCCATTGGCTCTGTCACTGCTTTTGTCAATATTTCACAAAAGGAAGCAGAGGGAGACTTTCCATGGCCTCTCTGCTTGGCACGTACTGCGCATTAGGTAATGAATAGATCATATCAGCTCCTGGTGTTTCTGCTTGCCTCAGCAGGTGTTCATCCTGAGGCTCTCTCTTTAGGGAGGAGCTTCCTCTCGCTTCCCAACCTTAAAATCACGCTGCCTTTCAGCTGTCCCCGGACAGCAAAGGGTTAAACCATCTCTGAGTTCCGATTGGTTCTCTGCTTGTTTACCAACCCAAGCACGAGTTCGAGATGGTTGGTGAACACACTGGATCAGAGTGGTCTTTATGTTGGAATACAGCCTGGGACCACCTCCTTATTAACCCCAACCGAGCCGCACAGCACGGTGATCCAGTGTGTTTAGCTGCACGGACTGCCAAGTCAGAACTTCCACACCTCATCAGAACCATATGATAATTAGGAGGTTTTTACCTTCCCTTTCAGAGGAATACGCAAGCTGACATACAAGCTGTAATCTTTGGTAAACTCTGACTTCATTAAAAGAAAAGGATGTCAAACTCTACAACCCTAAAAAGAAAATAAGCCCAAAATAAACATTTTGACGCTTATTCAAAGGTGCGGAGTCTGGCAATGTTGTAGCAAACATGTAACATTTGAAAATATTTATTTCAGACGTTTAGAGATAAGTGAAAGTGCCTGCAGTCAGACAGTGTGCATCTGAAATCTATCGCACACAGCGGGAAATGAGGAGAGGGGGTGAGAGAGGGAGAAGGAGAGAGGAGAGAGAGAACAAGAGGAGAGGGAAAGAACAGGTGACACAGAGGGAGAAAAAGGAGAGGGAGAGAGAGGGAGGAGAGGGAAAGAACAGGTGACACAGAGGCAGAGAGAAAGAGAAGAGAATCCAAGGGAAGAAAAGAACAAGAGGAGGTGAGAGAGAAAGTCGATATAAGACAGGGAGGAGAGAAACAAGGAGAGGAGACACAGATTCGACTTTGACAGACAGACAGAGCAGAAGAATGAAAAAAGGAAAGAGAGGGAGATGGAGAGAAAAGAAGGCAGGGAGAGGAGAGAGACACAGAAAGGTGGAGAGAGAAAGAGAGGGAGAGAAAGAGGGAGAGAGAGAGGCTGCACGGAGAGAATCAGAGGGAGAGAGAGAGAATCAAATGCTTTCTGAATTGGGCCCAAATATCCAAGGTTAATTTTGTGAGAAGGCTGCAGTGCTCAGATAAGACCCTGCCTGGATTACAGCTAAATTTATGCTGCTCCTCTTATCCCCGCATAGGCTCCTCTGAAGTGGCACAATTAACTCGGCCACATAAAATGTGCATATTTCCTCGCTGCCGAGCGGGCCTCCTCTCTGTGCTTTCATTCCCGACCCTGCTCAAAAGGAGACTTTCACTGCCTCTGTTCTCACCTGAGTGCGGGAGATTAGCGCCCGCACAAGGAACAGAAGTGGACCACAAACACAGTGTTAGCGCAAAATGCAAAATGTAGGACATATTACACACGTGGCTGTGTAATATGTGAGGGTCTGTGAGGGTCTGGTGAAAAATACAGGAATAATGTTTCTCAAGGTATCATCTAGGGGAAGCTGAATGCACAGAAACGCATGCTTCCATTAGCAATGCGCATGCACACACACACACACACACACACACACACACACACACACACACACACACACAGTGTGGAAGGCAGCGATGTCCAGACAGAGAGAAGACAGCATCTTCAAAGTGACTGACACTTGCATGCAAATGCGCTAAGCTGCACTGGAGGACATGTGGATGCGTTCCGCTCTCTCCCAGCGTGCTCCTCTCCCAGCATGCCGTGGGCCTGTGCTGTTTATCTGGTTTCATTCCAGCCGTCCCTGGTGGGGCCGTCCCGCCCCCGTTCCTGCCCCCTCCCCGGCGAATCCCACTCTCACATTAGTGCTTTTCCGTTTCCAGGCGCTGCCGTTTGATTAATATTTATCCTGCTGTGAACCGGGAGAGGGGCCCGGCTCCTCTCCGCTGACGTCCGTGTGGTTAATGGCTCACGTCCTTTGAGAGGTGCGTTTTATGTGCCCTGATGTATGCGTATGCTACCCAGTGACGTGCAGCCAGGTCAATGGCGCGTGCGTGTGGTGAGACCACACTTGGGTAAAGTCCGCCGTGACACTGTGACAAGCTCTCAGACAATGTTCTGCTGTGTCATTACCTTATATTTAAATCCGAATGGGCTATTTTCAGATTTAAATGATTTCAAACTGTGTTATATTTTGCTGTGGTTGCCAAAATTTGACAGGACAGCAGTAAAAAAAAATGACGACAAGAAACTGTAGCTATGGCAATACGGCTCTGTTCCACTCCCCGCAGCTCCACCTGCAGACTTTATTTTAACTGTGAAAGCACAAAAAGTTCTGCTCCGCCATTATGCTGAATTTTATTTCTCATTTTCGCTCTCGTGTCCGCGCTGTGTGGGAGTGAAAGACTCCGCAGACGAGGGCATTACACAGTGCCTGAAAAGTGCATGTTTTGCAGAGGTTACATAAAGCTTTCTGCTTAATTGAGGCCTTCTATTGAATTTTTTTCAGGATGGAATTCAACCATTGCTCCACTGACTAGATAGCAATAACAATTTGCTATAAAAGTATTGTATAATTTGTTTCTATTTAAAAAAATGTAAAAATGTCACACTTCAGTCTTAACAGCAGAGAACAAAGCAAAGTCATATCATTCACAAAAATATAATCATGCTAAATTTAAAAAAATGTTTTTAAATATTGTTTTTAATCCAGAAAATGAACATTTTATTCACATCTCACCAGTGTAGCGGCAGTTACAAGTACGGCTTGTAACTGAAAGGTTGCTGGTTCGACTCGCTGCTGGGGCACTGCTGTTGTACCCTTGGGGAAAGGTACAAGCCCACAACTGCATCAGTAAATGTCCAGCTGTATAAATGGGTAACATGTAAAAACTGTAACCTGTGTAAGTTGCTCTTGATAACAGTGTCTGCTAAATGACAATGTAATATAATGTAAAACAAATCACCAACATTCTGCTTACTGGAAGTTCAGTAGAAGCTTCTAGAACTAAACAGGGACATCCAAAGACTTCCTGTTTCCCTGTGGTATAAAAGGAGGTGGCACACAGAAATGATTTTGCATTATCATGGTTAAGGTCAGACAGCTCTCTGGAGATTGCAGGTGAACAGTCACTGGCCTCCACAAGTTAGGAGATGCAATGGAGTAAGTCACAAATATCTGAATGTATGACTTTCCACTGTAGTATCCATTAATAAATGCAGCAACCCTGCAGGAAAGAGGATACTTGTCTGTCTTTCCACCATGGGCTCTGAGACATGTGGTTCAGGAAGCAACTGTAAATCTAAAGACAACAGTAGCAGATCTTGCCACATTCACATCTTCAGATTACAAAGTGTGAAAAAGAACCATTCAAACTCAAAATGACCTGAATTTCCCAAACTTCGTTTTCATGGCAGCTGGAAGAATAGATGAAAACTGAACTTTTTGGACATCAGCTTTATGCTTGGCCTAAAAGGTGCAGTTTATGTTGACTGATGTCCAGTGTGAAATATGGGGGTTTATTATGTTTTGGGCTTGTTTTGCATCCTGGAGCAACAAATACCAGGACATCCTGACCTAAAACCATGGCTGTCAGTGCAATCCATGCCAGATTATCACAGATAAAACACTGATCACAGGGATTGAATGAATGTGACTCATGTTTTCTGGACTAAACTTCATTATTTCTTTAAAGTACAACATTTTAAACATTTAGATGTATATCTTGTTTTGCCAGCACACCAAACCTTTCGATGTACAGAGCTTCTTCAAGTGCTCTTATCAGTGCAGGTACTTGAGAAATCGTTTGGTATCCAAACCCAGCAGGTCTCAGGGGAGATAAAAACAAGGTAATGTTTATCTTGACGACAGACTGGCTTGAGTCTTAACTGAATGAGCAAAAGCTAATTAGACGGTTTGGAGAGAATGCCAATTCTACTCAGGCTGGGAGAAAGATAATTTAGTTCTGCCTAAGTAAATGGTTTATTTTTTAGTATTCGAAATACAGAAAAAACAAGCTTTTGAGAGTTTGAATGTGAGACAAGCTGTAATTATTAAGAGACTTCTTTGTTGTGCAGATTTTTCTTTAATGTGTTGTGCAGGGTATGGGGGCGACGGTGGTGTCCTCTGGAGAATCAAACTCACACACACCTGGTGCAGAGTCTTGTGTTCCAGACCCCACCACACTAACCCACACTGTGAAGAAGGTTCAATCCCAGGCAACGTGCTTCGCACTCGACACCAAACGACAGCTCAGTTTTTCAAGCCACTTCCGAAATACTGTTGGTTAAATTTCAGAGGTTAAAATATTTGTGGGTAAGTTCAGAAGGCTTCAGGGCCGGTTTGAAATGCAGAGCAGAGGGGAGGGAGAGGGAGAGCTGCCACTCCCCTCAGGAACAGCGCTACCCCAGCTTTCCCCTCCCAGCCAACACCGGTGAGAAGGCATGGAAACGGAGCTATGGGGCTTTGTAACTGAAGAAGTCTATTTTAATGAATAGTGAAGTAAGCCTTAGGAGGCCCCGTACTCGGCATCCTGAGTGTGGCATTAAGCCTTGCAGGAGAGCTCTTTAAAACAGCCCTTATTTAGCAGCAGTATTCTGCAGGCTTGAATAAGGTTCGCTGCTTTCTCATGAAAGAACCTCATGAAAGAATCATGGGACATTGATGAATGGCGTCTGACCCTCCCTCTCCCTCTTACTGTGACACTGAGCCAGTTTGCCTGTTTTTTTTTGCTCAACACACATTTAGCACATTTGATCCCAATTGGTCTGGATGCCACAAGTGATGCGTCTTGACCAATGAGAGTCAGATTTACTTGAAACAATTATGCTTCCTCAGCTGATGTTTGCAGGGCTTTATTTATACACCGCAGATACATACCTCCTCGTGTTTTTCATTGGAAATGTCAAGAGTGCATCACTGAGGCTGAGAAAACTTACCTGCATAAGCAGAATAGTTTTCTTCAGATATGCTGTGCTCCCGTAGAATCTGAGGTTTTTTTTTTTTTTTTGCTTTGATTGATGAGAAAGCGAAGCATTTTGATCTTAGCACTCCACAGTTTTATGTGTTTTGGAGGAAGAAATGACAGATAATCCACAGACCCATCGCTTTGCCTTTTCCTAAACACAGCCAAAACACGCCGTGAGTGATGACTGTGCTTAGCCATTGGATCTGCAGCTGCTGCCTCCATTTCTTTTAAATACACTACCTTCTTCCTGCACCCTGAAGGTCAAAGGTCAGGTGAGTCCACCATTGTCACGTGTGCTCTGACTGCAGGGTCTCTTCTCCTCTTCTCATAAGGAGATGACCGCCTGTCCAAAGGGCGCTCCATTTGACCGAAACATTTGTGTACATGTTTTGTGTACATGTTTTTGTTCTTCAAAAGCACAGAACATTCTGCTAACAGCTCGACAGTTGTGTGATCCATGAGTTAAGGTCAAAAGAGAGACAGTGAGTGAGTGAGAGAGGGAGAGAGGGAGGAGAAAAAGACAAATAAAGAGAAAGAGTAAGAGAGGCAGGGAGGAGAGAGAAAATGAGTGTGAGTGAGTGAGTGAGTGAGTGAATGTGTCTGTGAGCAAGCAAGTGCTTGATGATTAATAAATTGGTGCTTTGAAACCCTCCACAATCTCACTGGGCCTCCACAGAGCCCTGTCCTCTGTCTCTCATTTGTCTCTCATTGCTCCTGTATGACCTCAAACCTGGTTCACCCCATATGCCATCCTCTACTGCTATTACTGGGCCGTCGAGGAGAACTGAAACTCTCTCAGAAGTATCTCAAGCGAAAGACAGGGAGGCGGAGGCTTTGCAAGTATGCAGGTGAGCTGTGGCCTGCTACATGAGCCGCCCATCACCTCAGTGCCTGCAGGTACCTACCTGCATGCAGGAGCTGCTTCCTCCGGCAGGGCCAGGCGCAGAGCCTGATTGGCTCCTTCAGCAACAGAGGAAGCCTGCAGCAAACCCAGCAAGCTGTGGCTGCAGCCATGTTCTTCTCATCTCCTAGCAACCCACAGACAATGGCAGGATGGGTGTCTTCCAAATGCCTACTTCCTCAAGGATGATTGACGGGGTGACCAGCCAATAAGGGCACAGAAAAATCCTCAGTCTCACTGTCCTTTAGTCCTGCCCCATTCTTGGCCACCTTGAGTTGTTTTATTTTGTATGTTGTATTGTGTTTTTCTTGGATCCATTTTTTAAATCTGGGCAAACCTGATGATTACTTTGTAATCCTTCAATGTTATCATCCAGATTATCTTTTTTTATCTGTATTATTTTCTTTTTTAAAATAATACAAAATACTGGTGGATTAATTTTACAATATCCAGGTCAGAAATAATCAAGATTACAAAAATCCACCCCTGTCTTTATTGGGTTCTGTGTCTTTGTGATATCGTTCAGATAGGTACATTGAAAGGTTGCCCTTTGACCTTTGGCCTTTTTGTTTCAATCACAACCATGATGAGATCGATAAAACAATCAAACCAAATGACTCCGTTAAAAATAAATTGCAGACCATAATGATCATTAAAAAAACTGCATACCATAATTTATTCATGACCACACATGTTAAGAATGAAAATCAATAGCAACACAGAAATGTTGCCGAAACAGTCTGGCGGTGCTGGTTTGATGGCGTTGGCAGCCTGTTTTTCCTCACGCTGGTGTTAACGCTGTTGCCGCTGTCATGTGAAATCTGGCCAGTAAAACTCGCCGTGCCAGATTGAGGCCCGCCACTGAAAAAGCCGTGCTGATTGCAGGGAAAATTGATGCGCTGGATTGCGGCATCTGATTTAGACACTTCATTAATTTGGTCTCAATAGACAATCAGCCGCAGATGCCCTTAAAGCGAGGAAAGGAAGTCCTGAAGGAGAGAAAGGTGCTCTTTATTTCTGCATAAGAAGGATTTGGGGGGGGGTATTCAGAGACACACAAACACACACGAACAAGCGTCAGTGCAAAACAAAGTGCTGAGATCATGTGTGGGTCTACACCACCAGACTATACCATTCTAAACACAATGCTAGCATATGCCCTAAGGTAAACCTCCATATATCTAATTACATAAAACCCTGAAGTACATTTTCCCCCATATATAATTACACATAGGGGGACTGAAAGATCACACTCAGGTAGGGGGCCGAGGTGTAGCCTGAAGAAGTAGGTCTTTAGTCAGTTGAAACTGAACTTTTGCCTTTTCTCTGAGTACTGAATTTAAACTGAACTTTTGCTTGCTTCCTCTCTCACAGTTTGATGGTTGCTGAATTAATGGAACGTGCAAAGACTGAAATAATTTAACCGCTGCCTCAATGCATGGCTCATAACTGTGGGAAGAGTGCGCTCTGGACGGAATGGATCTTGGCCTCTTTCCTCATGATTACCTGTGTGTGTAAAATTCGGAGAAGGCCGGGGGGAGGGGGGTTTGGGTTACTGCCTCACGTTGCAGGAGTGCATTATGTGTTACTAGATACACAGTGTTCTGTGCGATACGAGACCTATAAATCAAAATAAAAGTAAATGTGACATATGATTGGAGCTGATTAAAACCCATCAGAAGCGATCTGTCCCTTTAAATAAGAGACGGCACACGCACAGCTGTTCCTGCGGTTAGGGAGACGCTCACGGCGTGTTTTTGGCCACGTTGCTGCAGACGGAGTTGCGAAAACGCGGATGCTGGGGACGACGGTTTAGCATCTGGGGAACTGGCTGAGATGGGAAAAGAGCAGGTTTGAATAACAGGTGTAAGATTAGATGCACCTCACATCGGCTGCTTCAGTGAATCTCACTCCCGGTGTTATAAATCATAGACTCATTACTGATTTCATGTACTGGTTCTCCCAATGATTTTAGCACTTACAAAGGGCAGTGAGAGGTGTCACCAGAAAAGTGCACGTGGGAAGTTTTATTTCCTCTGACGGTTCGTGAACTGGCCTGGAATCAAGCGGCACTTTGTAGATCAGGGTGCTACATGCTGCTGAAATGAGCCTGGCCTTAATTACCATCCAAAAGGTACCATTTGTTTTGCAACATTTGCTTTTTGTGCTCGGGTGAATACAAAGCACCATTCTGTTCACCATAGCATCCCGCACCATCTCTGCTTTCCCCCTCTCTCTCTCTCCCTCCCTCTCACTCTCTCTTTCTCTCTCTCTCCTTCTCTCTCCCTCCCTCTGCCTCCCTGTATCTCTTCCTCTTTCTCCCTCTCCAATTCTCTCTCCCTCTCTTTCTCTCCCCCCTCACTCGCTCTCTCTCTCCCCCTCGCTCTCTCCCTCGCTCTCGTTAGAACCGCAGATATTCCCCTCTGGACCTCTCTATCATCACCTACAAACGTCTCCCACCAGCTGCAGACCAGGCCAACAGCTTGTAGGTAATCGATCAGGCAAGCCGACTGTAAAATATTCATTTTCTACTTCAGCGGCCAGAGAAATCTCTGGGGAGGAGTATGAGAGCGTTGCTTACGGACAACAGCGCTAACCGGCGCAGGGGTGGGCCGGGGGCTGGGGGGTGGTCAGAGCAGGCCTGCCCTCCATGCTAATGCTTAATCTGCAGAAGGCATGGTCACACAGCGCAGTCATTCGATGCTAACCCCCTCAGCTGCGGGCATGGTCTACTGGGTGAGCCATTCTTGTTTTGATGTGGGCACATCATCTTGCTGTAACTTGCTAGGACAATCAATCAATTAACCAATCGGTTGCCTCCAGTGCTGACGCTACACCCGCACTGAAGTGTGTGTATAAGCAAATTTCTTTGTTTTAGTGTTTTTTTTCTTTCCTTTATACATCTCTTTGTAGAATCACCAGCTCAATCACCAATCTCACCACGACAAGAATAGATACACAAGAGTGCGGAAGTGATACGAATGCAATCATGCAGTACGCTCACGTGCAGCCAATGGCTGCTTTTCACAGTGAGGTGAGTGCCGAGTGGAGGATAATTGCTTCTCCGCTGACATCATCAGAGAAAATGGCAGGTGCTTGGTGAGTTTCGGGTGTCTGAGAGTGGGGAGGACTGGGCCAGAGGAAAACTGTCAGAAAGCAGCTCCAATTTGCCCTGCTGCACGTCAAACACAGACCCAACTGGTGCAATCATGTTCCCAGTGCATTCTGCAGAGGTTCAGAGACAAACCACCGGAACCACAGTGCCCCCTGGAGGAGGTGCCTGTGCTGCCCTGTGGAGTGACTCCAGAAACATGAGACGTTATGCAGTCTCAGTATCTCAAGAGTGTGCCTCTCACTGCATTCCTGCCCCCTAAGGATGAACACATCATGTGACAAAAGAGGAAAAGGGTATTTGGGGTCAAAGTTCATGATACACACACCATCGGCAGCTGAGTAGACCTTCACAGCTATCATTTTCTTTTGCCGTATTTCTCAAAACTTTCTGGTCGTTACCTGCATTCAATCATTCTGTACTTTTATTGCAAAGCTCAACACACTTTGGCAAAGACTTAACAAGAAAAAAAAGGTTAATAAACACTGTATTTGCAATATGGATATCACTGTATTCGCAATTAAGCAGTTGAAAATCAAAGCAATATGTAGGATGATTAATATTTAACAGCATGGATTTTTTTATTATAGCTTGGTTAATTGAATACCTTATCTATACTGTACAGATGCTTCATAACTATAAAAATGTTTCATATTACAGATAACTGCACTGGAGAACCTCACTGAAGCGTTCAGAAATATAATTAAGTTTAGGAAAATAAACCAACAGTTTCTTCCCCTTTCCTCATTCAAAGCTTTATCTGAAATGAACCTACATCAACAAAATAATAAATACCCCAGCGCAGAGAGCAAAGTGCAGGGGAAGGAAATGAATTCGATAAACCGCATATCACTGAAAAATGCGGCCGCTTTTTTGTGCGTCTCTGAAACTCTCTTTTATGAATATCGATGTAAGCCCCATAGCAACGGTCGATTAAACGCAGGATTACCGCTGGCTTTATCTGATGTGTGCTGCGGTATTCCAGGCGTAATCTCCTGGTGGTTTGGCCTTCCCTCTAGCAGCGGGCCCGGCTCTAGCCGCACCGGACTGGGCTTCCGCTCGGCCTCCAGCGCCTCGAATCAGCACGTGCAGGCGTGGCGTTCGGCGTTTGATTACCCGCCCCTGGAGACGCGCTCTCATTAAAAACAGATGAAGGGACGTTTGTCCAGCTGTTCGCGTCCGCATAAAAACAGCACTTCTTTTCTGCAGGTACATCGTTGTTTAGAACTCTAAATTCAGATTGAACAGATACGGAGTATCTTCAAACTGTTTCCCAAAGTGACATGAGGAACAAAGCCACTTTTCTCAGGATCCAACCAACAAAAGGTTCCTCTCTTATGTTGAACGAAAGAGGGAAAATGGTTGTTTCACTGCCCATATCAAACATGTATTTTAATTTTTATTTAGTAAATATTTTCCACACAAAGCTGTGTGAAACAGCCATTGTTCTCCTTTCTCTGCATGTTGACAGTAACGGTTGCAGTGTAGTGACTATGGAACCAGAGCTGGAGCCTGCAGTTTTTCAGGTTCAGATCCATCGCTGCTATAACCTTGGATGGGGCACTTGACCTGAATTGCTTCAATAAATATCCCGCTGTATAAATGGATGTTAAATGTGTGCTCTGTGGGAAAAGGGCATCGGCTAACAGTAAATAACAATGATGTAATGTCATATGGCCCTGCAGCCTGATTGAGCTTTACAGCCACTGTTCTAGAATGTTCATCCATTTCCCTGGATTTCTCTTCTTCCAGTAAATGAATTAATATGGATATTAGACTGAACTTCTCCTTGTTTATCTGTGCCCTGACCTTAATGATGACATTTTTCTGGAATTATTATGCTATCATTAAAGTGGGATTCCACAGGAAACCCTGAGGAATAAGCACAGTCCTGAGCAGGGCAGACACATCTGTCCATGGCCTCCCAAACCAGACAACAGACAGGGCTTTGACATGGGATTCAATTCTAATTTCCTGAAAGGCCCCATCTTCAAGCACACATTTTTCACATTTATCAAGAGTGCTTATGAGATCAGATTTAGTATGTTCATGTTTTGATCAATACAGTTGGTGATTCTGTAGTATTGAATGGCCTCATTTTATGTTGCATGCAGAAAACTAGAAGTAAACAAGAGGAAATCACAATTGAATTGTCTACAGCTATACTTATCATCCTATACTGCCTCTAGTGGTGAAACAGTGTAGTGCAGGGAGCCCTGTTCTGAAGGCCTTTCTGACAGCTAGCTCCTCGAGTAGCTTAATAGTATTTCTGAGGCCGGTCAGCCAGTCAGACAAATAAAGAAAATTAAATAACGAGGTAATATAAAAATTTGACACTGAAAGGAAAGTGCAAATGGAGTTATGTAAATGCAGCAGGATCACAGGGCCTGTTCAGCGAAAGCCGGGCGGCCTGCCACGTTTCCTTGGCGACGCTGGAAATGCGGGTTTCCGGTGATAGCCGAGGCACTCAGAGCAGAGAGGCGCCCCGTGCAGGGGTGAGGAGGAGGTCCTCCCACATGCCCGAGTTTCCCACCGGGCTGAGAGGAGCGTGAAGAGGCTCTGACCCTTATCGCGGTCGCCCCGACACCCCCCGCATGCTGCCGCATCCCCCCTTCATACCAGCGCAGCCGGGAAGGATCAAAGCGAGGGAGACTGCCCCCAGGGCTGATTATGTATGACTGAGTTATAAAACTCAGGCTACAGAAGGCACTAAACTGGGGCTCTAAATTCATTTTAGGTTCTCTGGAAAAAAGTCTGAAAGTGTTTGATAGTGAAACCCAGGGAAAGTGTTTGGCCCCACATAGCAAGTGCAACTTCTTCAGGGGTTCTTCAGTGTAGAGAGAGATCCATTAGAATAATTCTGCACATAAAGAATAGCAGTCTAGTATTGGATGGACTGATTAGATGCAGTGGAATCAGGGAATTTAAGTCTATGAAATATTCTGCAAAAAACTGATGAAAGTATATTAAAACTGCTGATAAATTGCATTGTTTATTCTATGATGTGTAGTTTTTAAAATGTATTTCAAAAATGTTTTATTTATTGGATTTATTTAATAATAACTATTTTTTAAAATTAAGTAATCATTTCGTAATTTTGTTTAACAATTTCTCCCGTTTCCATAAGAGCTGGGGTGTTTGTTAAGGAGAGACAGCCAAATAAATGAGCTGTATAGCACTTCAGCTTTGTGAGCTAGGTTTTTAATGTCTTTTTGTACACCAGAGAGAAGAGATAGCGAAACCTCACTAAAATGACTCAGTAGACCGGTCATGTGTGTAGCAGAAGCCAATATACATCCCGACGGCCTAACTCCTGCCACAGCTGAGATCGCTCGTCTACATCATTCATCGACATATTGTGTTCAGAGACTGAATGCGGCTCCTTAAAAAAGGTGCAATTTTCTACCTTTCATATTAGGTCAAACATCACACATTTCCTGAAGGTTATTTTTGCAATAAACGCAAGCATCAGCATTTTATCTTGCTCTGCAGTCGGGTTGTGCCGTCGCCCGCGTCTCGCGGGAGCAGTGAAACGCTTTTCCCTCCCGCGGCTCGTGGCGTGGCGACATGCCCCTCACACCTGCGCGCGCCCCGTCGCATCTCACGAGCGCAGCCGGTAATTCACAGTGATGGCTGGGAATTAACCCTGCAGTTTAAAAACTCCAGGTTAAGCTAGTGACAAGGAGACGCCGCTGTCATGGGTACTGACAGCAAAGGCGTTTTTTCCAGGGGAATTGAAATGTAATTAACCTCCTCCGCCGGAGAATTCCATTACAAGCGCTTACTCTGCCATGCAAAGTGCGGCGCGCGGAGATGTCACAGGCTGTCAGACAGAGAGCCGGGCTTGTCCGCATCTTAAACCAAACTTCCAATTTTCTCCTGCTATCGCTCCGCATCTTCACTGAAGCTGGAAATTGATAGAAGTGCACTTGTGTAGAGAGCGTGAGCGGTAAGGAGCGTTACGGGTTTCAGAGGGTATTTGTTAGATTTAAATTACCTGTAAGTCACGGGAAGGATGGGGGAAGGGGGGGGGAAGAGAAGGGGAAATGGAGCGAGGGGAGGGGAAGGGGACGCTCGGTGATTGTGTGTTCCTCTCCAAATACACACGGCTGTGATGCACCGGAGTGACATTCAACCGTGAACATTTCCGCCGCAACCCGTCTGCGAGAAAAATGGCACCGCATCTTCCCACGATAATCAATTACTGGCTCTTTCGCTGCGTACGCTCATTACCAGACAAAATGAAAAATAGTCTTCCATCATTTTCCCGTTAAAGGAAAATGTAGTGACAGAAAAATGCCAGTAGATGTTTTTTTTCCAGAAGTGCTTCTCGACAGCACATGGCATATAGCCTCTCCGCCAAAGCAGAAAGCGAAATGGCAAGGGTTAGTGAAGTCCATTTCGCAGTCAGAGGCACGCAGCGTTAGCGGAGGAAATTGCGGAGGGGAGGCGTAACTATCCGCGTGCAAATTGCCGCCACTGCCTCGCGCGTCTTCTCCCTGAGTGACACGCCTGCGTGCGCGAGCGCGCTGCCCTTTACTGTTCGCGAATGGCTTTGGCAGCAGGTGTGTGCAGCCACCAGCCGCGAGGAGATAAGACTTCCAAAGTCTTTGTTTCCCGAGATTTGGCATTCTCGAGCACAGATGTCCTAATCTAGATCCTATTTTTAAGGTGCGTTGGGACGCCTGGTTTGGCGCGCAGCCTTTTTTGTCCAAGCAGATAATTCCTGACCACGAGGACAAACGCTGAATACGGTGACATCACTGGCAGATGACGTTTAGCCTGGCTGCACGGTAGGTACAGAGTGTTCCATCAGTCCAAACACTCCGCAAGGCAAAGAAACACGAGAAAGAAAAACAAACTGACAGAAGAACAGATTATGAAAGCAGCTACACACAGATGATTGAATTCCACAATAAGGCGCCGTATTTTGCAAAGTCTGAATACAAATGCAGCTGTGCCGCATATCATCCACGGACCACAGAAAAAACCACCTGTTGCTACAGCGATGCTGATTGATGGCTAACTGTAGTAATAAGCAGGAATGACTTTCGGGTTTGATGATATTTTCATCTCCATACAGAGGAGTTGTTCCTTCACTGAGTGCTGGAAATGCTGTGGGCCAAATGCCTGCTTTGCATGTGTGCATGAATACATGTGGATGTGTGTGTATGTATTAGTGCAAGGGTGTGCATGTGTCTGTTTGTGTGCATGTTTGGATATATACGTGTGTGCATGTGTGTGTATATCACTCTCTCCTCTAAGCGAATGTGTACAGGGTACACATTGTCTGCATGCCTTGTCTCTCTGTTTAAAGCCTTATGAATCTGAATGTGATTTTAAACATTAGAATTTTTCCCTAACAGGAAATAAACAGGTGTCATCCTTGATTGCGTGTGTATTCTCGCTGCTTGGCTTTTATGCTCCATTACGCTGAGAGAGGTTTATGGAACACAAAGTCCAGTCCATCATGAGGATGCCAGATAACTGGCATGGGAACCATCTACGTTTGTGTGAATGGTGATGGCTCCACACATTAGCATGAAACACGAAAGGCAAACAAAACCATT
Source organism: Megalops atlanticus (assembly GCA_019176425.1). NCBI lineage: Eukaryota > Metazoa > Chordata > Actinopteri > Elopiformes > Megalopidae > Megalops > Megalops atlanticus. Next base: position 1,633,568 of record CM032895.1, on the reverse strand, counting down.
TTGAGCCAAATGTGTAGAAAGCAATCTTTTTTAATTTTAATATTCATGAATTCTGAACTCAAAAGACATCTCAGCTAGTGGGTAGCATACTTTCTCCTTTACACATCTACTGGGTATTTGAACTGAGCTGAGAGGAGATCTTTAGACATTCATGCCATTTCTCATTATGAATAACTATTGTTAGATTCACAAATGCTTTCGTTTAAATAATCACAGTATTGATACCAATGTAAAGCTTTGAGTTACTTCTAGAAAGCACAACGCAGGAATATGAATATGGCAAAGAATTAACCAAAATTCTGAAGGAAATAAAGAAATAATAAAGAATAAAGAAATAGGGATGGTAGAGGAATGAGGACCAGAGACCAGGACAGACAGATGAGAGGAGAGAGGGACAGACTGGAGGTGTAAAAGGAAAATTGGATGGTGAAAGACAGGGTGGAGGACAGCAGAGAGGGATGGAGGAGAGGAGGGAGTGATAGGAAAGGAGAGCAGGATGGAGGAGAGAGGGAAGGAGGAGAGGAGGGAGTGATAGGAAAGGAGAGCAGGATGGAGGAGAGAGGGAAGGAGGAGAGGAGGGAGTGATAGGAAAAGAGAGCAGGATGGAGGAGAGAGGGAAGGAGGAGAGGAGAGAGTGATAGAGGAGGAGGGGGTTGTGTGCTGCAGAGACTGCGTGCAGGGGGAGGCCAGCATGAGTCTCTGACACTCAGAGCTCGGGTGCAGCTGTCAGGTGGGGAAGAATGGCTCACAGGATCCGCTGGGTCACATGACCGGCTCTCTGTGCGGCCCGGGCTCCTTCCGTCAGAACCGGGATCCAACACCACCAATTACAGAGCGGAAGCACCGGAGGCCGAAATTACCCAGCATTACCGAGCGTGGCCACCCTGTGAGAGCGCTGGCACGGGGGCGGCGTGCGGGGGGCACGGGGAACAGGGCGTTGGGGGGTGGGGGGCTGTTTCCTGGGGTACCTCCTCTTCTGCCTCCATCTGCTCAGTGAGGAGGCGGGAACTGTAAACACGGGCCTCTGATGACATCTTTCTGAAGTGCGACAGTCTCTCACTTTTACAAGGTTATAATTTCAAAGATATCGGGTCAATATTTTGTATGACTTCTATGACTGAAGAAAAAAAACAACAAAAATTCACTTTGACCTCAGATCTAATAAGAATTCAAGTTGAGACAAGTATCCAAATGAGACCTTGGCACCAGGAGCTGATCCAGAGCTCTACACTGTGGCTCTAACACTCTGCAACAAACTGCAGGAAACTGCAGCTTTCTGGGCTGACACGTTAGTGCGCAGGGAAGAGGGAGAGTAAATAAAATATATTTTATTTCATATTATTTGATCAAGCAATTCGACCGATTAAAGCAGAGAAACTCACTGTCACAGAGCCTACAAACATCCTGCCTTCTAAGAATGGGGGTGAGAACTTTTGCTTTTCACTCCTACCGGAGCATCTGAAACACAGATCCTCACACTGAAGTGGGACCAAATGCCTGGCAACACAACACACTGCTGTCTGTGGGCAGGGTGCTCGAGAGTGCAGACTTGTCTCAGAAAAAGAGTTTGCATGTAAAAAGCAAAATAAATCTTATGAAGATTTAGGGTTAGCCTGGTTTAGGACATTAGGGCTTTATACCCCAGTGTCTTTGTACCTGTGTAATAACATGAATGAGTCTATTCTGTAGTTGGCATGTAGTTACACCTTGTGTCACAGAATGTACTGCATGGAAAGTCATCAACACTTACTGTAATGTGATATAAATTTAATTACATTCTGCATTTGTTTTTACATACTGTACATTTAGTGAGTATCAATGTATACTTACAATTTTATGCTACTAATACGTTATTACACAGATACAAGGTCACTGCGATTTGATTACAGCGTAACCCGTCTTTCAATCCTGTTTTCTACAGATCAGAAGTAGATGGATTGTTCTGTGATGTCACAATGGGATTAAACATGCTGTTTGTGATGCCTTCTCCGCTGTCACAGTGGAGTTTAAAAATGAATAATCAAATGTGGGTAATCAGGTTACTGCACAATCGGGCTGTGGATATGCCTCATACCCATAATACCTCAGACCTGATCCCGTAATTCCCGCTGTTTTGGAAGTGGGATGGGTTACACCGAAGCCCGCAGTCCCGGTTAACACGGCGCCGGCGCCTCAGCGTACCCATCTGAAACCGAGGGTGTCGTGCAGAGCTTTTGACAAATGGATCATGGCCCTCCTCCCAGTCACTCTCTGCAGAGAGAGCCCCTTTTCTGTTGGGAAGTAATCCCTGTTTTTGTGCGGTGATAATCTCCTCTTGTACCCCTCCCGAACAAATCAGAAATTCATGACGATAAAGCGTTTTTTTCTGCGTCGCTCGGTCGGAGTGCTGAGTCGTGTCATTGTGAATGTGCCCCGGTGAGGGGGGAACACGCAGGGAGCAGCGGCACTCTCTCACTGGCCCAGAGGCCGAGACAAAGCCTGGAGCCCCCTGGAGAGGCTTACTGAGGTACAATTACCTCAACCAAACAAAACAAGACAAAACCCAGAACAAAACAAAACCACATTTACCAAAAAGTCAAACCCCTCTCTCTCTCTCTCACACACACACACACACACACACACACACACACACACACACACCTACTCACGACGCTAAAATGTACCCAATAAACAAACCTAAGATTGAGCGTGCAGCTTCCTCCTCCAGCCACTGTCATTGAGGCATTCTGGGTAACGGCGAAGGTAGACACACAGGTCAGGACTGAATGTCGCATGTTTCAAATAAATGAACAACACTGTTGTCTCTTCTGAATTCATAACTTCTCCTGACTAACCTCACCACTACGTGATGTCTTTGAATAAAATTTTAAATAGATATTAAATAAAAGTGAAAAGTTCCGTGATGAATTAAGTGTTTCTCAAGTTTATCAGACGTTGATCAGGATGCATTACCAAACCCCACTCAGTTATTCCCTCTCTTAAATCAGCGTTTATCATAAATCATGTGTCCTTGATCATTTCTGAATACCTTCAGGCAATCAAAAAATGAAAACAAGACACTCAATAATGATTCAAGGACAAAAACAGCATGGATATGTTAATAAACACTCAATCACTCATTTCATAAGTGCTCTGTAATTCCCTGTGTTTCTGATAATGGACACGTGCTTTCTATCTGCCGTGAGATTTAGAATGATGAGGTTATAAATTCATCTGAGATTGTTTAATGACAAGGTCATAAATGCATGTGAGTCGTTTAATGATGAGGTCATAATTGCATGTGAGATTGTTTATGATGAAGTCATAAATGCATGTGAGATTATTTAATGATGAGGTCATAAATACAGCTGAGGGTGATTCCACTGGTGAATGGTACTGATTTATCACACAGTATACAGAAAGACATCCACGGGCATTCACTTAAAATACAGTACACAAAACTACATCCTCACACACATATTTAACATACAGTATATAAAACATTTTAAATGATTTGCTTGTTTAACTGATTCATATTATATGTCCAAGCTGAGAAGGTATGTCCCACTGCATAGAGTCATGCACATTCCAATTTGGTACAGCCTTAAAACCAATTAAAATATTAAATTATTAAAAACTGTTTTATCACAGAGTGCTTTGTGGAAACAATACTGAGGAAATTAAATTCAAATTAGTGAGAAAAATCAAAATAGAAAATTAGCTATTGTCACATATGAACAAAAGACAATGATACAAAACTACCAAAACAATATCAGAAATTACAGTACAAACAACGACACAGAACAAGTCCTTCATGATTTAAGAGTAGCTGAAAGAGACAGGCAAGAATGGTCTGAATGGTTTGTTGAGAGTAGGGAAAAGAGTTTTACTGTAATTTTGAGTGTAAGTATGAACGGCATCCATATCTGTCTGCTTTTGATTAAAAAATGTATTCAAATATTGCCTTTTAATATATTTTTACTTCCTCCACGCACCAGTGCTCGCAGGATTAAGCGCTAGGTGAATTTTTCCATAAATCCCTGAGTGTAAGACTTAGATAAACACACTCCATTGAGTTTCCCATTGCAATTACCTTATAGATTTTTATATTAAAAACTTTATTGTATTACGGGGTCCAGGAAAGAGCTCATTATGTTTCCCCAGGGTGAGAGTAATGTTGAATTATGGGAACATAATCATAAAATAACTTTTCATTCTGTTTTAGGGACGTCTTTTTTTCTGCTTGTTTTCAAAACCGTAATCGAAACATGAATTTAAAAATGTTTCATAAACGGAATCCTTGGGGGAAGCTTGTTATGATCCAATTTATTAGACTTTTAAATATTCAAATTTATTATTTTTTTTAATCAAAGGGAAGTGTAATATTTTCAAATTTTGCGGCTGGTTTATAAACGCTGAAGCACTTTCTCTTCAAAAAGCGCATTTTGCAGTTTTCCACCAATTTAAGCATCTCACTGAGTTAAAAGGGGTTTGAAACCTCACTAATGGAGGACCAATTCACCCAGAGAATCCCTCCATGTCTGCGGATTTGTACTGAATGAATACAACAATTTGCCCTTCATGTTCTAGAAGGCTGAGGGAACAGCAGGGTGTTCTGAGATTAACATATTACCCAGCATGCACTTTTGTAGATTACAGGGCCTTTTTATGCTGGTCACACAAAGATTGTTGCAACCAGCCCTCGAATGATATTGAAATTCTGGGCGTCCTAGTGCAATGTTCGGCATTGTTAAGTTGTAAAGGGGGAATGATAGGGTGATGGGATAATTGCTAAAACATATCACATTCTTTTCTTTGCATTCAAACTAATTATCAGAGAACATAAATTTGATGCCAAACAATGAATAGTGCTTTTCCGCCCCAGGTGCCGAGTCATGTTTATGAGGAGATAATGAAATTCGTGACAGCTGGCTAACACCTCGCACAAAGAGCACGGGGTGCTATGATTGTTTGTTTGCTTTGCATACATCCCAATCCAGAGCGGCCGGCACATCTTACATTCCAAATATCAGGCACTTTGTACGTAGCTTCATACTTGCTGCAGCAATTCAAGTCGTGTGCTGCTCCAGGGTACAGCATCAGTGCTCCCTCCAGGACGTGAACCAGCAACCTTCTGGTTACAAGCCCAGTTACAGGAAAACTTACCACCGCAGAAATAACTGTGCAGCACCTCTGTCTTACACATTGGAGCATCAGCTACACTCTCCAGAAAGAATTATTATTTTTGTTTAATGGACTTAATGTTTTTAATGAATTGTGGGACCGTGTGTGTGAAGTGGAGGCCTTAAAGATGATAGTGTATGCTATTCCTGTCTGTCCACTGGCTGGACCAGCGCAGGAAAGGACTCACACACAAGGCAAGTTTAGGTTGTGTGACTGTTTTACCACAGGGAATGGGGCTCATATCCGTTATAGATTCCTCTGTTAGAGTAAACTGGTAAAATAATAGGCACTATAACGCAGGTCAAGTCAACGCGGAGACTGAAAGGATGCCTGCATGCGGTGCACGGCATTGCAGTGTGCTTGTGTCGAGAGGATGATGGTATTTATCAGCTGCGGTGTGATAAATTATACACAGAAGTGTAACTTTTTAAGGGCAAACTTCGGCTGTTTCAGAGATCTGCAACTTCTTGTCAGATCCTATATACCCGCTCCAACATTCAGGGTATAGCCGCAAACTCCAACACCAGACAACCTCCAACAAACACATAAACACACAAACAATAATAGAAAAGATTTTCACAAAATGAAATGCTGACCCATCCTCTCAACAAAAGAGCCGAATCAGACGGAAATCTCCCGGAGTGGGAGGGGAAGGGAAATCTGATAGCGTCTGCAGCAAATGCGACAGGATCACCGAGCAGCGGCAGAGACGGCCGGCGACGCCGATGGCTTCTCAAAAACGCGCCCGAACAAGACGACAGACGACAAATCCCAGGCAGGTTAAAGTTACAATAATGAGAGATAAAACAGCAGCCTTTAGCTGCTGGAACAGCTAGGCAGCAGGCTGTTCTCAGAGTGGAACTGGGGCGCAGACGAGTTCCCCAGCTCATAAAATGCAGATCATACCTCTAATAACAGTCTTATGTGTGCAGAGGCGCAGACAGTGTGCGGGTGTGGGAGGAACAGACAGAGGCTGACATTTTGGGCAATACTGCTGCCCTCGAAATTTATCTAAGGGTACCAAAACTGTCCTCACCACCAGGTGGCGCTGCAGAAGACAACAACCAAACAGGAATCAACCGTGACCAGCAATGCCTCAAAGAGTTCAAAAATCGGTGTAAAAACGTTCTTGGGAAAGTGAGAAAGGCCACTCTGGGGAAAGTGTGAAGCATCCAGCCGCTAGACTCCTGAGCAGCTGAATCAGTAAACACTCAAATCCCAGGCCTTGCCCGGGCCTACGGATATGTTCAAGTCTGGGCTGTTTCATAAGCCAGCTGTCACCAGGAGTCCAGCAAGAGTCAGAGTTATAATATTAACATAATATAGTATTACAAATATTATTATATGTATTTAATAATATGGATAATATGATAATAACAGTGACTGGAGAATGAGGCTTTTGCTATGGGTCCAGGGCAGGTTAGTGCCAGCAGCTGTTGTATGAGAGACGAACAGCAGCACCGCCAGTCCAGCTGCCCTGTCTCTTTCCTCCTGTAGCTCCGGCTTCCCTATACTGACATAACGCTGGTGAAGAGCTATACTGGGGAGATTCCCAATGGTGTCAGTATCACTGTCCATCTACTGTCACTCAAAGAGAGGCTCCTCCCACTTCATGTGGAACACAGTCAGAGCCCAGCAGCAGGAACAGGAAGCCCTGATGCCACAGTGCCAGAGAGGGCTGAATTTTTCACAGCCACGTAAGACTGGACCCCAGGCTCTGGTTTGCGGATATATAATAAAGAACCTGCACAGGAATGACAAATTATAGACCAATCTTAAACTGAAAGCTGCTTTTTATACACAAGTGACTGTCACTGGACAGGAAAAAATGTACAAAATCGCACACTGTACACAATTTATGATTTCAGATTACTAGATCTGTCAAGTTATGATGAAACAAGCAACAAATGTGTGAGAATAAACTCAGATTTAACAGACATGCACTGGCTGGGTGGAGTCTCCCCGGCGTTAGGGTGCACTTGACAGTCCGGGTGTGTGCGGAGAGAGGGGGAGTGGTCTGACACGAGCACCCTGTCGGAACGTTACACCTGTGTGAACTGCGGAGAACTCAATCTAAAGATTCAGTAAGCTGGAAACGGCTCCCAGGCCAAAGCCATTACCGTGAAATCGGACCAAGTGTTCGGACGTGGCTTCAAATGTCATTCGGAGCCAATTTTTATTTTGTCATCCGGCGTGCTCCCTCAGACCTCCACAAACTGTCCTTTCTGCGACCTTCCACACCGGAGCGGGCCGTTTCTCAAGGACACGCTCCCTGTATTTTCCCTCAAAGACTTTTTTATTTAATCCGTGCGGGAGAGGGGTCTCACCTCTGCACCCTGAGCGTTTCTGACAGATTGCAGGTGTGCAGCGATGCCAAAGCGGCGATTATGAGTGCGAAGCGGAGCTGTGTGCGGTAATCAGGGCGTGGATTGTTCGGCTCAGTCCGTGCGGCCTCTCACGGGCTGATGAATTCCGTGCGTCTCGTTCGCCGGTCCGTGAGCGCGGCCGTCTGTCCCGCACCGCGCGATGGGTTCTGACACATTCCAGCGCAAGTCAGCCTCGCAGGGGAAGAATTTAAAAGCACGCAATGATTTATCACCGTGACAACAGCAGTGATTGGCAGGTGAAAGCGGAGGCAGAAGAATTCCCTCCCTTTCTCCGAGAACCGCCGAACCTCCAGGGAAAAACCCGCATGGATGTGATTGAGGCGTCTGAGAGCCGCCATCCAACAGGTTTTCTAAGGACAGCGCTCTGCGGGGAAAAACTCCCCGCTGCGTTAACTGGCCACTGCCATCCAAAAAAACATAATAATTAATACAAAATAATAAAAGAGGCATTATATTATTCTAAAAAATACAATAAAAGGCACCCTTTTTAAAAAATTGTCAACAGAGCATAATAAAAAAAATGAATACTCCTAAAAAAAACATTTTTAAAAACAAAAGCACATCACAACAACCCATTACATGTATTTCACTCATTAAGGTGGGGTTTCCATCCTTAACAGAATCAGAAAGAACAAAATTTTAGGTTCATTCATGGCATGCTCTAGTTTCAATCTGGGCATTATCATAGTTCTCAGAATTTAAAAAATGATACTCCGTGTCTCCAAATCCATCTCCACAAGCCTTGTCCATGTTATATCGTGCCTGTTTTGCTCTTCTGAAAATACAGAGATCGTGTGCAAATGTTTACACTTTCTTATGTTCCATTCTAAAAAAAAAAACAAGCAGGAGAAGACTGCATCTTCTCTTCACTCTATCCAGCTTTCCTTTGCCTCAGTCGCAGGAGGGCAGTAGCACCTACAGCCTGGAGCCTCCTGTCCTCTACATTGCTCAGACTACACTTATTTTACATATCTGGATTAAAGCTGCTGGTCTTTGAAGCAGTAACGCCATGCAGATCACCAACTCACTTAGGGAGGTTGCTTTCATGAAACTACATCCAGGATGGCTACACCTCCACTTCAACAGGTAGCTGAGTCCCCAAGTGTATGTCAAATCAGCTTCTCATTGGACAAAATTGATACTCAACAGGTACATTTTTTTTTTTTTTTTTTTTTTTAAAAACAGAAGATCTCCTAGTCCCTTTCGTTGGAACAGAGGAAGACATTCTCTGCCCTGGGCAAACCTCCCTGGGTTTAGCATAGCTGCTGGAACCTGATAGTGCAGCTCTGGCACCTGCTGTCCCCAGAGGCCTGTGGCAGCATCTCTGTGCTCTCAGGGGAAGTGGCTCTCCTCTCGCTACCTGTGAAAGACCTCAGCATGGGGTAGAGTGCACTGTGACCTCTGTGGACCGGTCACCTTCCTGTAGCTGCCTGTGAAAGACCTCAGCAAGAGGTAGAGTGCACTCTGACCTCTCTGACCTTCACACTTAGGAAGATACGTCATACTGGGCTTCAACCAATTATAGCTTCCAGATATGGGTATCAGCTAATGATACCCTTCCAAGATACATCATACTGGCTTCAACCAATGATAACTTTCCAAGATACATCATGCCGCGCTTCAACCAATGGTGGAGAATTTAGGGGACTTACTCAATGCATTGAAAAGCGGAAGAAGAGGAAGAGAGAGGGCAGATACAAGGACAGAGAAAGAGAAAGCGATGGACGGACAGCCTTTTCCCTCTCTGTTCCCCTCTTTTTGGTAACCCCATGGAGGAGGAAGGGGTGTGGCTTGTGCCCCAAAGTTAATCGGAGCCGTGGGCTGGCCACGTAATCACAGCTCTCAATGCCCCCCTTCAGAGCTTTCATGCCAATATTTATAACCTCTGCCATCCTCTGTGCCATTTCATTTATGTGTGTGTGTGTGTGTGTGTGTGGGGTGTTGGGGGGGGGGGCGGGGGGGGGGGGAGGACTGGAGAGTCATGATGGATGATCCCGAGGGACCTGGACGACAGCAGGACCTCAGGGGAGAAACAGAGGAATCTCAGATGTGTGTTTAAGGGCAGTGTTTAAACCCCCCTGAGGAACCCTGTGCTGTTAACATGCGGGGCGGGATGAGAGGGGCAGCCGTGTGCAGCATACACCCACGCACACGCACACCAGCTGAGCTCGGGGGCCACCTCAGGCCGCCCACGAAAAACCAGCGTCCCGCGCCTTATCTTTCCACACACACCTGTATGACTGCAGCTTAATTCTGCGTGGAGAGAGATAATGAGTGTGCAATAAACATTTTCATATATGTTCTTTCCGAGGATTTAAGCTTAGCTTCCCATTTTCAAAAGGTTTACATTAATATTAATTTAGCTACATTTCACTTCATTTGCATGTCAAACGCTGATGTGCTCTGGCAAGCTGTTGCATTGAGCACCAGTTGTAATCATCAAGACAAAGCACGGCTTTTTAAACAACAGGAAAATAGCTCTGTGTCCTGTCTACAGGAGATGAAAGCGTAAATGTCTTTTTTTTCCCCAGTATCCTTCAATAATAGGGCGGATCTAATGCTGGCTATGTTTCCGCATGGAGATTCTAGCCAATGTTACACTAATGCCTCCATTGTACACACAGTATCACAGCATAACTGACTCCCTGAACACAGCCTCTGAGCACAGGTTTTCCCGCTGAGCAAAGGACCTTCAGCACTGAACATATCTGCATGCAGAGCCAGGCCTTCTCCGGAACCCTTGAGGAGTTCTGTGCTGAACACCGCCTGCCCTGGGACTGTCTCCCTGACTCCTGGCTCCTCAAAAGCATTCGCTGCTCCATCTGGCATCGCTGCGTCTGGCCTGTCTGGGAAGGACAGCCGGACGATTCAGAGTGGCCTAGAAAATGGATCTCTGTGCTGGAGGTCCCTTCCTGCAGCTGCCCTGGGGGTGGAGTTGGGAGGGGGGGTGCCCACAGGCTGCCAACTCAACTGCTGCCAGACAGCGATGAAGCTCCCAAATAAATACAAACATGAAGCTTCAATCTATTTTGCCCTTGTGAAATAACTGCTAATCATTGCCACGCTTTTTTCTGAAACTTGGAGAGATGTGGAAGCGAATGCAAGTGACCAGGGTGAAGTCTGGTTGCATAACGATTGTGCAGCGTTTCTTTCTCTGCAGTGGCAGAAAGCTTGGTCTGAGATCAGACAGTCACACTGCCTGCAGACTGCCATCATGCACAAAGGAATCATCTGGAACCCAAAGCACCTTCCAGAAGCAGGAGAAACAAACCAAAAAGTGACCTCCCAATCAGAATCTGTGTCCCTGTGTCATTCACACATCCGAGCCACACCAACCCTTGTGTAGCTCAAAGCCCTGCAGCAGATTAAAGGCTTAAAAAAAACTGAATGATGCAGCCCTGCAGGCCAGCAGACATCAGGACACTTTGCCCCGCTGAAAAAAACAAAAACCAACGGGAAATATGCTGAGGCTTTATATTTACACTACATTGGATTTCAATCTCCAGCAAATTCGGGAGAAAAAAAATGTGTTAAATCATTCAGATGCACAGCCTGATATCCCCTTTCACACACGTCTGTCTGAAGAAGCAGCATCGTCTGTCACACACGCTCTTTAATGGTGGTAGAAACAGAGCAATCTCCCGTCACACATATAGCAGGCTTAGAGTTAGGCAAAGCACAACAGACACATGTATGAAAAGATATTTATTCTACCCTTTTAATTCATTCTATAGTCACAGACATTTCTCGATGGCTGAAACCACAGTCCTTGGAAGGGTACTCTCCCTCATTCCCTTATTCCTCAACAAAGAGAGCAGCTCCCCCAAAGTCATCATGATTCCTTTGTTTCACCACTAGGTGGCAAAAGCCTCTAATAAGGAGATCCACCAAAGTACTCAAAGGCCCTGATCAGTGCCTTTTGCGCTGTATTTGTAAAAGAGACGCAGTGAGAGAGCGAATTTGCTTTAGCGCACTGCAGCTACGTGCATATGCAATTGCAGTCAATAGAGCTGCCAGTCAGGCTGTATGCAAAGTGTTTGACGCTTTAGAGAAAAAGAAAACATACAGTATGTAAGAAATCTATGTTCTCTGAAGGTGTCTTTTGCCACATCGTGAAGTGATGTATGCAGCATGCTTGTGGAAGGTCGTAGGGGGCGTTTTGCATTGAACCAAGAGCTACGGCTTAATCAGAGACTGACAGTCAAACAGACAGCACACACCAAACTCCCTCCTGGTTTGGCTAAGAAGCTCTGTTTGCCGTTGAAGTTGTTGAGGAATTGCAAGGTTCTGGTGTTCAGGGAGTTCCATTGTTAAAGGAGTTCTGGCACAGGAACATTGAGGGGCAGGAACAGAATGGAACATTTTCCTGGTGGAGAGTGCAGAGTTAGCTATCTTGGTAGCGCAGAGAATCTTTGATGTGGCCATGTAAAGCTTCCAGCCTCTGGCTGCTCTGTTTTCCTCTGAAAGTCTGTAGTGCAGCTCTCTGGTGATAAATAGCACGACATTTATCTTTACAGACATTTATCCAGCTGCTCAGACTGCTGCCCTTGGATTCTCGTCTGTACCCAGAGATATGTGGCATGCTACAGAGTGTGACATTCTTGCAAACCGCAGCCCTGAATGACTTACTCCAGCCATCTCCCCCTGCACCCCCTCAACCCCCACCCCCTCACCCCCCAACCCCCGACTGCAAGCAAATGACACCATGCTGTGATTTTCTTTAATGCGTATCTAGTTGCTTAGCAGATGCTTTTAAGAAGAATAACTCACACAGCTTGCCTTTTACCTGCTCTCCATTTACACCTTTATATCAGACTGAAGCTGCTGACACGAGGTGCTTTCTTCCAGAGCACAGTGTCAGATGCAGCTACAGGGTCAAATCCCTGTTCAGGATTAAAACATGCTACCTTCTGGACACAGATCCATTCTGTGCACTCTGTAGCTGCTTCTGTCAGATTTCCTCAGCAGGAAGAATGTATGTGCATGTGTGTGTATAAATGTACATATGTTCTCATTGAACAGCTGTTCCCTTGTGCAACATTCCTAGCCTAAACTGAATCAGTAAATACCCAGTCATATTCATGGTTCATTTGTACTTTTTATGAGATTCGAGATCCAATTAAAATCCAATTAATATACATCTTTGTCAATTAGACTGACTGAAAGTCAGTAAAATAGAATGATATGAAAAAGAAAGAGTGTGTCTGTATGATGTTATGGCCACGGTGTGAGTCTTAATTCCTAAGACTGACTTAAAGGATTTGAATAAACAAGCAGGCACGCACACGCACACACGCACACACACACGCACGTGCACACACACACGCACGTGCACACACACACACACACACACACACACACACACACACACACACACACACACACACACACACACACACACACAGAGTACACACAAGGGAATAAGAGGCATCTATTTGAATATCTATGGAGTTGACCCAAATCTGTATGCCTGCACAGGTGGACTGGATCGCATGGGAACCCATCACTCACAGCTTACAGACAGACAACAGCCATGCTGTCAGCCGTCTGTGGGATGGTCTGTCCATCACTGCGAGCGACACACAAACACACGCCTGCCGCCTCGCCCGCATCGCCCAGAACGCCCGCGTCACCCACGCTCTCCCTGGTGCCAAGCGAGGAAAAATGACAGTCTGTAATTAAAGTGACGCGTCACCAGTCATTACGCCGGGCCGTCACTCGGAGACGAGCGCCCCGCCCGCTCCGCCCGGCGGCGCCGGCCCGACAGCAGTCCGGTTCTGCTAGATCGGTCACGCCGGAGCGCCGGGACATGGTGCGCGCCGCGGCTCTTTTTTCACGGGTCTGTGGCGAAGACGCTTTCACGGGTTTCTCATCTGTTTCCCCGGCTCCCGCTGCGGCTGACAGACGAGAGCATCCTCTCAGCTCTCATCAGCTCTCAGCCTGACCCCGACGCACGTCTGCAAAGCCGCCTCCGAGACGCAGCCGCACCACAGCAAAAGTGGAACCAGAGCAGAGGCTAGTGCTCCGTTTCAGTGGCTTGTGTAACACGCCTGATTACTGCTCCTGCATCATCTCTTACACAGACTCTGAGGCAGAAATCCACATGTAATTGATATGCATTTATTCATTTGGCAGGAAAAAAAAAACAGTGCCGGATCTGCATGGCATTCACTAATATGATGCTGACACAATTTATACGTTGTAATTATATTAAAAGTGTAATTGGCAGTGCCTGAATGCTGGGAGGGCTGCAGTTTTTAAGAATGCAAATCTATGCAAATGTTTTACCCTTGTCAGTTCATTCTTATTGTGATTATGCTTTTAAAATCATATTAATTTGTCTCCATTCATTCCAATTAATTCAAGTGGTGTAATTTTCTATTGGAACATTGTGCAACGGGAAGGACACGCCCCATTCTCCTTATATTAGCATCGGGGGGGGGCTGTCTGGCTAACAGGGAACTGCCTCCTCAGCTGAGCACAGGAAACCACAGATTGACGGCGATATTGTCTTCCCTCCCACTGACCTGCAGTCAGTTTCAGTTTATTTCACATCATGGTCAGTGATTGGGATGAGGGTGAGATAAGATTATCCTGGATCAGCTGTTGCGATGAGAAAGTCTTAAACCATCCTGATTCCCCAACTCCTACAGGCCACTCTTTATCTCTATGTTCATCTGAATAAAAATATCAGAAAAAAAAAAATTGTTCAACACAAGACAGTGTGGTAGGTGCTTTGAATGATTGGAATATATTCTTCTCGAACCCTGGTCATGAGATGTGCCAGCCAATTTGGCTTTCATGTTACCCTAAATTGACTGTTTCTGGAGGCATAAGGAACTTACATGCCACTGAATTCACCACCTGTCACCTGTCACTTGTTTAAAAGAACTGGGGTGATTGACATCTCAATGGTGCACAGGTGTGATGCAATATTTAGCAATAACATCAAAATTGAGCAATGAACCTCGGCTGAATTCATTTGCTCAAATATGACAAATATGAACTGCTCAGAATTGAAATGGCTTTTTTATATTTCCCAAAAAAGTCTCAGGATCTAAAAATCATTTCCTGGGAAAAGATTGAGTTGGGGTGCACAGCAAGTGTATTGCCAATCAAACACTTAATTTGGGTTTCAGTTTTTTGAGGGATTTTTGCCTTGTGGAACCACTTTACCTACTTTTTAAGAGAATATCTAATCAAGCTGTAACCCTTGAGCATTAAACTTTATTTTACCAATCTATGCTGCCTTTGTTCTAGCTTCATAGGGCATCATTTCAATGGGTATTTGTGACAAGAAATAAAAATGTTAACAACAGAAGAAGCTAGGAGTATGATGAGCACAAAAACCACATAAATCTAACTGGCAATGGATGATTGTGGAGGCTATGTAAAGGAAATACATCTGCTGTGAGTCCTCACTGCCCACAGGTCACAGAAAGAGACGTGATTGGCTCATTGAGCAAAAGACCCAGGTCCCTTGTCAAGGGAGCCAATCACACTCCAGCTCTGTCTCTGGGGGGTGGTACCATCTGCTACAGTGAACGCCCACCCACAGCTGCACGTGTACTTTTGCTGGAGGTTGGCAATTCAGCTCTCACTTCATATTGCTGCAAAGGTGCAGCTCGGTCAATAAAGCGCAAGTTGCGACATAAGACGACCACGTTATAATCACATCACCTCATGTGTTCAAAGCGTCTGCGAGTCCCAAGAAAGCCATTACAGTTTTCACCACGCTGGATAAAATAAAAACAATAAAAAGGCCAAGTAAATGATGAAGATGATAATACAAAGCTTTTTCTCTGCACAGCAATACCCACATTCTAACATCCTGCTGAAAGACACTCGTCGCCTCGCTGCTGAAAGCGCCAAACCGTCAGCCGTTTTTTTAAGCAGCACGTCGCGTTTCCTCTCACTCCTGCCGTTAATTAGTACCGGGGCGCTGGCGCGTTCACAGCTCGCCGCGTCGCGCGGGATTAAAGCCCCGGTTCTGTCAGTTTCGCTCAGAGCGGCTCTCCTCCGCTCCCCGCGCTAACGCAGCGCTGGCGCAATGCCAACCCCGCAGCGGCGGGAAGGCACAACACAAAAAACACCGGGACCGAGACACCGCGCAAGTTCAGCTGATGACTCGGCATTTCTGAACATTTAACACATCACCGTAACACTGCAGGGTAAACAGTCTTTTAGCTGTTCTTATAGACCATATGGAGAGGTCATTCCATGTCCATAGGGGTTTCTTCCAAAGTTTAGGTATCTAGATTTTATATTTATGATTTGAAGATTGGCCAACAAGGAGGAAGGTGCTTGAAAAGGGTAGCTTTGTTTCATGTCTTATGTCATATTAACAGCTGATGAATTAAACTTTTCACATGACCATATATTCCAATATCTATATATATTATGAGCTGTTGTTTGCCCCACAGATCAGGAGCTAACTGCAGAACCCATCACTCTCAGAGTACTGTTGAACTGGAGGGACCCTGGCAGTCAATTTGAACAACATCAGAGTCAAGGTATTCAAAAAAAAGCAAGATCTCAGGGAAAAGAACAACTCCACCCTTGATAGGTCTGTCTTAGAACATTGTGCTTATAATTACAGCTACTATGGGCTTGTAATCAGAGCAGCAGGGAGCTTTGGACTGGCAGGAAAAATGCTGAAAAGAGCTCAAGACATTCAGTACAGTAAAAGGTGGATTCAGCAGTACGAAAATAACTACAGAAATCTGGCTCACAGTTCAGAAGTTAATCATGACACCAATGCTACTCCATGGGAGCACAGGGTTCCCTTTTCCAACTTCACAACCTGGGACAGAAATCAAGCCAAATTAAATTGTTCAATCTGATTTTTCCAAAAGCATTGTGCAGTTTCACAGAGCCGCACAGAACAGTGTGCTGAGGCTCTTTATCCCCACACATTCAGTGTCCATATTTCCCAGAATCCTCTTCCTGCCTGATGGCTGAAGCTGAGCTCGGCTTTGATTGGCTGGAACTTGGATGGGAGACCTTATGGAGGAAAAAACAGCTGTTACTGGATGTGGTGCTGGTACGCCATTATGGGCTATTCTTCCTTCTGAACCAGGTAAACCCAATTCCAATTCCCCAGTGCAATGATGGGGACACTGTGCCGTACGAGGACCCCAGCACTGCGGTCAAATTCCCAAACTGGCTCTCAGCAGCTGCCCTTCTGACAGTCCCCCCTTCAGTTGATTGGCTGCTCCATCCTTTGCATTCCCTGCCATATCTCAGACTGGCAGGCTGTCGCTGCAGATGAGAAATCAGCTCTCAGCTGACCCTTCTGGTTAAATAAAGGTTAAATGTAAAAAAAAGAGTGGCCATGTTGTGGAACCACTTAAAGCAGGCAGACTGGCACTCACAGAAATACAAAGACCCGCTGAGCAATCAGGTCTGCCAACACAAAGACCCCCTGGGCCAGCTGGCTATGCAGCCTCCCGAACAGAGCCACACTGAAAACACTGTGCCTCAGAGTCCAGCCCCAGATACAGCAATAAAATCACAGAACTACAATTAGAAAACACAGATCTTAATTTGAAAAACACTCTCTGCTGTGAAAATTAGAGAGTTTACTAAAGCAACTAAACAAACAATTCTGTCTGGTCCTGAACAGATGCATTGAATTGGCATAATATCTTAAGAAAACAAATTCTAAATACAAGCTCAGTGACCGCAATCTTGCAAAGGTAACCTGGTAACCTTGTGAAAAGCAAAAGCTGTATAGTCTAAACGGCCAGACACCAAGACTGATATTTATTTCCTGCTGTCCCGTTCAAAATACAGCTATGTGTGAACTGTTTCCCACAATCAGACAAAAAGTAAACAAAAAGACAAAAATTTGTGAACAGCTGAATTTATAGTTGACTTGTAGTCAAGTTGACTCCAAGTTGACCTTGGAGTTACACAATGAGTTTATCAAGAAATCATATCACGTAACATTTTTTGATAGGACCAAGGAAAGAACAATAAAATTATGGGAATTTTGTAATTGGTTAGATAAATGTTTACCTTCCAGCTGTGCAATGCCCATTCCATTGAGGTATTGTGAATGAACTGTCAAAAATGTAAGTGAAGAACCTGAATCTATTACCTTTATATACCTCACGATAGTCTCTCATTTCTCTCACTATGTTACAGAGCTTCTTCCTTTGCTGCTGCTTTTGGGTGGTTTGCAGTGGACCAAATTGGCGCCTGCAGTCTCTGTCTGTCAGGTAGAGACAGGCAGCAGGTGTTTGAAGGAGATCTCACCTTAAGCATTCAATAGGCAGGAAAAGCAGCTTTGAACACTTGGGTTGACTCAACTCTTCCCAGGTTTGCTCAAATTCCCACAATGCTTTGTACATTTCCTTCATGCATTTCAGGTTCTATGAATTTGGAAACTTCCTGCAGGAGTTCCTGTGTCATTTGGTCTGTGTGCTGTGTTCATGAGGGGTTGAAGTGTAGACTGAAATTTCCTTTCAAGGCAAGATCACTAGCACTTAGTAACTCAGTCAGTTCAAAAATTTACAAATAAAATCTTTTTTGTCATTATCTGATGAGTTGCACTATTGATTTTTCTCACTGGCCTTAGTCTCAGTTTATTTGAAATGGGAACTAATACGTGTTTAGGATTAAAAGGAAACACATCACAAAAACTAAATTTTCAAAATGAATACATAACACATTAATAACATATTAATAAGCACAATATAAAAATGTCACAACAGCCACTGTAAGTATGAATCATGCATAATATAACATTTCACACAGCATATAATAAATAAAGCTATCAAGCATGTCATAACATGCATTGAATAACTACTGTAGCTGTCATGCCTTTCTCATGTAGTCCATTGTGAATATTTTACACATGCATTATAAAGATGAATTTAATGTTAATAATGACATTTTATTGATTAAAAATCTACTTCTTGACCACAGTGTTTATGGATGAGACATACTGATAAAAAGCCTGACGTTTCATCACTTCCTGACTGTCCTGCTCATGTTTCACAGTAACATGAGCCAAATCTGGTCTTTGGAGTGACCTTGATGAGCTTCATCTCTGTCTGTGTTCTGTTAATTGGAGGACAGCTTAGAAAAATAACTTTAGTTTTGCCACAGTGTTGGATAACACTCCACATTTGCACTCCACATTAGCAGACACTCTGAGCCTGAAAAATTGACGCAGTGCACACAATAAAGAGGATTAACAGAGGTGCAGTTACCGCAACCACTCATAACCACTGAGACACAGTCAGAGTACAGCACAGTGCTACTGTCCACTCGCTATGATCAGCACAGGTCACGGTGGGTGGGGTTAAGCAAGCCAAATTCAGCAGCGCTATCGCAGCAATCACACAGTGCCTGAGGTGGTCAGGACGGGCAGCACGGTCAGCCAGAGGACAGCCTGGGTGCTGGGGTATCGGCCGGAGGAGGTGCGGTATCGGCCTGAGGAGGTGCGGTATCGGCCGGAGGAGGCGGGGTATCGGCTGGAGGAGGCGGGGTATCGGTCTCAGGAGGCGGGGTATCGGCCTGAGGAGGTGCGGTATCGGCCGGAGGAGGCGGGGTATCGGTCTGAGGAGGCGGGGTATCGGCCGGAGGAGGCGGGGTATCAGCCTGAGCTGGAACTGGGTCTGTGACTGTGATCTGACTGATACAGGGGGCTCATTCAGAACTGAGAGGAGAAGCAGTGTGACCGGGGTGTGAGGCCCTGTGGGGGGGGGTCAGGCAGTGGGGGGACTCGTAGGGGCATGGGGGGGCATGCAGTGATGCATGTGAGCCGTGACTGAGAGCCAGCTGGGGGCAGGGGGGCAGTGATGTGGTGTATTTTGGGAGGCCAGCTTTCTGAATAAGATGGAGAGACCGTATGGCACGAGCAGGGAGATCACCAAGATCTGAGCTGTAAAGATGCATAAAGCAACCTGGGTCCATTAGAGGGAGCATGAATGTGAATCGTGCGCTATTCATAAGGCCTTATCATTAACCTATCATACAGCAAGCTCCATAGACTGCTGGGGTACAGCCCTTGGTTGCTGTGTATTGTGGAGACGTGGCCATAATGAAAAGTGATTGGCTAAACAGACACAGGACACGCGAGTGTCCCTGCATTCCCGGCTCATGCACACCGTGCCTCTGTTTGAGCTGCATTCCACGGGACCATGAGAGGCGGGTCGTCTGCTGCCCGTTTCAGGACCCGCTTCCATGTCCTGCCTCTCTGAGGAGGTGAGGAGGACACGGGCCAGCGCCGGGGATGCACCTGCGGGTTCGAGAGAGGGGGAATGAGCCCTTCCTCTGCCTTCTAATCAAAAGTGATCAGACAGAAAGGAAGTGCATGGGGACCGTGATTACTTCATTTCCCTAACGCACAAAGGGGGTGAGTGTGTGTGTGTGTGTGTGTGTGTGTGTGTGTGTGTGTGTGTGTGTGAGAGAGAGAGAGTTTGCTTATGAAAATATGAAAAGAGATTAATAACTTGTTCTTTTCTGTTTCAATATACAGTGGAAAAATATCCAATATGTACATTTTTTCATTTAAAGCATGTTTTTGTTCCTTTTTAGTCATGGATATAAATAAATATGGAGGATTTGTATTTTTGTGCATGTTAGATTTTCTTTGCATTTCATCATTGCTTTTTAATTATTTTTATTACTGGTTTCTTAATCCTCTTTATTCTTCTTCTTCCATTGCCTGTTCTTGAGTCCTAAAGCTCATCCAAGATGCCAGGTAGGCAGGGACCTATGGCAAACGCCTAAACCATCAGAGTCAGGCTCGTCAGACAGATGGAGGTGCTTTAGCAATCCACTGAATATTAAATTTTCAAAAATGAAATAAATACCTCTGGTGCGTTAAAATGGTGTGAAGCTTGGCACACATACTCCACCGTAACACACGTTCAGACGAGCTGGTTCAGCCATTTTTGGATTTGCCACTATTTTTACATGAATCTGTCTGCACCATACCTGGACTGCAGACCAAGAGGCCTGAAGTTGCGCTAGACGTACAGAAAACAGAATGGCTAATGCAGGCATATACACACCAGGAGATAACCAGAACACTGTATGTGATATACTGCACACAAGGCACTATACAGATGATGTACACTAAAGTAGATCAACAAGAAAAAGTCTAAGATGGATATTTGCAACAGCTCACGTAACAACAGCTGCTGCGGAGAGTTCATTTCAGATTCTGTTATAGTTCACTCCAGCCTCTAACTGCAGCCAACTGGAACAAACTGCGGCCAAAGACTGTGAGAACTTTGGGAAGCCATAATTGAATGTAATCAGCTGATCTCACATTGTAATTACACTAACAGAACTACATATTTTCAGGTATCAGTCAGTCAGACTGAGCACTGATTCATATATAATCAGGACTGTTGTACATTGGGAACCTTGTATGTAAAGGTCTCCAGTTAACTGAACAGCAGAGTGTACAGTGTTGTAAGGAGCACCAGCTAAATCTCACTCCAGAGTGATATAAAATGCCAGGCCTTTTGAAAGTGTTATTTAAAGATTCTCCTCTAATAGCATGTCAATAAACTAAAATAAGGAGAAGTATTTCAAAGTAGGTAAAGGAGGCCTTGTTCCAAAACAGAAAGCCAAGTTCAAATTCAATTTTTGCTTGAAGGTTATTAATATGCACACATATTTGAAGGTTGTAAGGAGGGCCAGCTTTGACACAATACATGTGGTGATTTTGGTGGAATGCACAGCACTCTTTTTTGCTGAGCAGCCTAAGTTTGGCTTTGCTAATGTTCAGCATGGAGGGCAGGAAAAACCTGTTGGATATTGAGGAAATGTTGCAGCAAGTCATACATTACTGAATTATAGACAGGCCATCTGAGTGCAAGACTGTGTTGTTAGCATATAAATGAATAAGAGACATACCTCCTGCTCGCGCCATGTTGTTAATGTGAAGGGAGAACAGTATGGGGCCTAATGTGGAACCTTGGGGGATGCCCTTTGTGACACGCAGTGACTGACACAGAACATTCTCAGCTTTATAACACTCCATTGGAAAGGCAGTTAAGAAAGCAGACAAAACATTCATTTGTGAAACTGACTTGGGTAAAAGAACAGACTGTACATTTCTCCTATAAGGGTCTCTTATACAGGGAACTACAAAAACCTTTCAGGCACAAGCCTGACCCTGAAAAACTCTGCTTACTTACAGCCTTTCAAACCATTCAGATGCTCTGAGTCCCTGACAGACATCAAGTACAGTGTATTATTACTGAGCTGAAATCTCATAGAGAGAGATGGAGAGAGAATTAAACCAAGACAGAGAGAGAAAAAGAGGGGAAGGAGAGAGGAAGAACTCAATTACTCCCAGAATGCTACATTGGCTTGTCATTTGTCTCACAGCAGTTCAAACAGGGCATGTTTCTGGAATTCCGGTAATATGACCATTAATGAAAATATTGTCATCATTCTGTGCAAGCTTCTGTCTGTGGGGGGAAATTTTCTTATCTACAAGTAGTGTCTTTGTTCAAGCTACACGATCATAACCTTCATAATGTCACACAATACACTGTCAGATGTATCATGTGTTTACAAAATATTCATATTCAGCATGTGGCAGCTGAAATATGCGCAGGCAATCACTCTGCCTCATGCCCATCTTCCAATTAACGCGATAACCAAAATATTCGTTAGTGGCAGAGACGTACATTTAAATAAGTAATTATGAAGTGAACTTTAATTAACGCAATAATGGCCCACAGCTCAAAGAGAGGCCTGCAGGCAAATTGGTTCATCCGTTTAAATTACTCACTCACAGATTAATTAATTGAATATTCCCTCAAATAAAAAGATTTTTTCTTTGCTGGTTTAATGAGAGACTGTGAACCGCACATACCACTGAGAACAGGGAGAGAGAGGCTTGAAAACACCCATCTGCTTTTTTTAACATTCTAATATTACAATGCTGAAGAAAGGGTATCTTCCTTTGGCATTCAATTTACATCACAACCCATTTAAAATACATTACTGTTTGCTTTTGAGTAGCTTGATGGCTTCGGAAGTTTACCCGCTGATTGATTTTGTTCATTCAATTTACAGCACATCCCATTTAATAAACATTACTGTTTACGTCTGAGCGGCTCTGATCGGCCCACCATCGATTCGCCGGGCGCGGGGCGGGGGGGCGGAGCGGCGGGCGGGGGGGCGGGTGCGGGCTGACGGATGAAGCCGGCCGCTCTCCTGGCTGCTAATTCGTTTTTGATTGGGGCGCGGGGTGTCAGGCGCTGCGCAGGTGACATTTGCTGACTGCGTCTGATCTCCCTGCCCCAGCGCCCCCCTCGCCCCGGCCCCCGGCGCTTTCGGCTTTCCGCGCCCGCACCCCGCGACCGGGGAACGGCGAAAAAGGCGCTTTCCTGGCTTTATGTCAGCTCCGTGCGCAACAGCCACAGCGTCACGCACGTTTCGTTATCAGATAATTACGACACAACGAAACCGAAATGGGTTTTTTTTTTCCAAAGCAGCACAATTGCAGCACAATTGCAGCGCATTGTAGCATGTGAACAGATAAGACTTTTGCAATCTGTCACATCATGAAACTGCTCTGGAACTGAGCACAGCGGTTTCCCTGAAATGGGTTAATCGCTGGGAGTCTAAAAGGGGGTAATTTCGTTTTAGCGCGGCCTGTAGCTCTGACTGCACAGGGAGGCAGTTAGGGGCAAAAGGGGGCACATGACCCAGGGATGGGGGGCCATTACAGCAATGCAGTCCACATTAGGAGCCTGAGAGGACAGCCTATGAAGGCTGATAACATCAGCTGATGGACACTGAAAGGAGCTGGCCAGTAAATAACCCTCCAAACCTTGGACTGGCAGAGTGGGAAGTTCATCAGCAGTTAGAGCGCCTGCCAGGTAACTGCTCTGGATTTTCTGTGGGCCCCGGCTGCCTGCTATCAGAAGTCCCATTCAGCCAAAGACAATGGCGTCCTGATCAGAGCATTGATTACACTGGAGCAGCTCTGTCCTTCTTCCCGCTGCTGAACACTCCCCTTCCCGCCATTTTAATTACCTCTGAGATACTTCCAAAAGCCTGCATATGCCTCTAATGAGAATCTCATTTAAATACACCAGGTTTGGCAAATTTATCTGCGCCTGGAACAGCCGTCAGGTACGCCATTCTCCCGTCCCACGCTGATTCCATGAGTCTTCCATGCCAAACCCCGATGATCCGTCCCGCCAGCATATTTTTGAGAAACTCAAGGCTTTTGTTTTTTTTTTTTTAAGTCAGTGTGGTGGCGCTGCACAGCTGATAGCCATCTCATTGGCTTTAATCGGCTATCCATCAAAATGACGGCATTCTAAGAATAAAGTTGTTTTTTTTCAGCCGCGAGTTAATTAATCTGCTCGGACCTGTCTGCCTGCATCGTTCAGTCAAACAAACGCAGCCGAGAATGTAATTGTTTACAGGGTGGGGTGGGCTGGCTTGGTGTGCAAAATGGAAATTCAGCCGAGTCCTTGTCTCTTCCCGCGGAAAGAGCTGCCCTCTGTCTGTATCTGCTGCAGGTTCCTCTGCAAATCTAACGACGCATTCACAGCTGTAATTACGGCTACATTAACGCAGGACTCTGCTGCCTAACTGAGCTTGTTCCATTTTAATACTGGCCACAAAACCAGTAATTAGTCCATTCATTCAATCATTCCTTCAGTGACTTTCACCCTGAACAAGTTTGGGAGTGCGTTTTTTATTTGGCTCTGATATCTTTGGATTCTAAGTGTACTGTGAAAGAGAGCGTGGAACATCCTTGCTTATGCAAATAAGGTGGCCAGATCTTTAAGCACATGGTGAGATCCACCACTCTGCTCTGGGTTGCCAGATCAGGAGGTTTCCAGCAGACCGACTGCACAGTCCCTGGGTTTTGAACAAAATGAAGGGATTTGCAGAGCTGTCTGGCACTAGGGTGCGTTAGACACATTCTGAGCTATGACTGTGGGGTCTATTTTAAGAAGTTGTTTTACAAATCTGGCTGCTTCTAATTGGGTTGAAAAAGCTTTGGTTTTCCCTCTCCCCCATGCTGTGGGGATTCAGAGACAGACAGAAACGGAACATGGGGGATGGAAGAATCTCTCTCCCAGGCTGGGAATTGTGATGTCACAGTCTATCCCCGGGCGTAGTGCTAACAATGGGTATCAGCTGTACAGCAGTCTCTGAGGGCATTAACCAGGTCTGGATGGTGCTGTACAAATACATTAACCTCGTAAGGAAACGAACCAGACTGGAAATTCAACGTGACTCCAGAATAGCTGAGAAACAAAGATCTCAAGCATGGTGCTAGCAGTGGATTATGTGTTCAGGAAGCAAAACCTGGCCTTGAGATTTGTCATGGATCTGTCAGGTTTGAGAGTGGGAGACTAAGTCTGAGGTGGTCACACTTTATTATAAATTGTCCTTTGTGCCACTATACTATAGATACATATTTAAGTACTACTTCAGTTACATGAAGGGTTTTGGCTGATTTGTGGCTAGATTTAGGGTTGAGGGTTAGGATAAGGGTTTGAGTTATCCTGTATGTTGCCTCTCTCTCATCCTGACCCTATGTAATTACACAGACCATACAACTCTGTGTGTTTGACTTGCAACAATGCATTGTCACACACTAGTTCCTACAGTAATTAAAACATTGTTACACTGATATAAGGTCAACCTAATACAACAGGTGACCAGTCCTGGCTTCAGCTCACAGTGACTACTGGGGACATGGCAAACAGGCATGTTTCTTTAAAAGACTGGATATGAGGGAGGAACAGTGAGACCCAGAGGGGCAATGAAAGTTCCCTTCACTCACAGCTGCACAGATTGGGACGGCCCTTAAAATGGCGGCCGCTACATTTCCTGTTTCCACAGTGAGAGGAAGTAGAGAGCGGGGAGGGGGGGGGCGTCTAATAATGGGCAACAGCATGAGAAACACTCCCTGAAAAAGAAAACCCCCACATCTTATTATCAGTGTGTGGGGCCCTGGGGAGGTGCAGGCTGATTTGGGCAGACTGAGCTCCTGCTCCATCTGTTTAACTGCAGAGGAGATTAGCAGATTACTCCTGCATTAGCACCGCCTGTCACTGCCCCTCACCGCCTCCACCCGGGGCTGTGAGCGAGTGTCAGACCACCGAGACCAGCCGAGACCAGCGGAGACCAGCCGAGACCAGCCGGGACCAGCCGGGACCAGCCGAGACCACCGAGACCAGCCGGGACCAGCCGAGACCCGCCGAGACCAGCGTTCAGGCACGCTAATGTGATCCCACTTTCAGCTAACTCCGAGGCCCGCTGCTGGCGCTGGCTCCCTCTGTCTTTATTGCTCTTACCAGGAGGCTCTTTTCAATAGTGGGCCCTGGTTTCGTCTGAACCACCATGCACATTTAAACATTGCGGACACTTTCATATGTATGACCACAGGAATGAAAATCTGGCCTGGACTTCTCCCAGAACTGGAGCTGGAGTTTAACCCAGAGCTCCTCTGGTGCGGTCTTGTTTGTTGAGATTCCAGGCTTAACAAGCAGAAAATTCACCACAACAAGCATATAAGCAGTAATTGTCCGACCTACGCAGGATGGTTGTTTACTCTTTCTATGGGAAAAAATTAAAACAGGAAACATGCCTATTTGGCTTAACTTCTCACGCAGACGAGAGCTTTGATGGGAAGCCCTCCCACATGGTGACTGGTATTCAGCATAACCGCAGTGTGTATTACCCTTAATTTTAGGTGGCAGATTTAACGTTTTTTCATCTCCTTATTTCCCCTTTGATTTTGATCCTAAGCTTTATGGGGCTGAAGGTAATGAAAAAAGTGGTGTGAGGAATAACCATCAACAAAAAGGAACCATTTGCTGTGGATTTCACTTCTCAAAGTTTCGAGCAAAACGCATCACGGTCAGATTGAGTGCCACCCAAAAGCAGCCCATTGGGGGCACCATGGAGACAGCCCCTTACTGAAAGCAGCCCATTGGGGGTGCCATGGAGACAGCCCCTTACTGAAAGCAGCCCATTGGGGGCACCATGGAGACAGCCCCTTACTGAAAGCAGCCCATCGGGGGTGCCATGGAGACAGCCCCTTACTGAAAGCAGCTGCTGTGGTGCATTGTGGGACCCGAACCTGTGAGTGTGGTTACCCCAGCGACTGGCGTGCGGCAGATCGGCAGATAGAGGAGGATAAGGAGCGAGAGTAACCCCGCGTCGGGCTGAAGTTTATCCCCTGCAGCTCGCCGCGCGGATCTCAGCATGTAAACGTGTCTGCCATGGCAGCATCTGTGAGAACGCCGCTACGCCGCCAGCGCACGGAGGCACGTGCTGGCCTCTTATTTCAGACCTGTCACTCACCCTCAGATCCCCATGCCCGTCTCCTCTCATCCGTTTTTTATAGCAGTAGAAATCCCGGGTGGAGTATTGGGTATTACAGCGGAACATTCCGGAGGCCGTCGTGCATATTCTGCGGTTATTTTCATATTGTGAGATGAACGTGTGACATTGCAGCAGAGCGGGTCTTTGTGTCTGTGTGCATTGTGGTGTGTGCACGAATGTGATTATGTGGTGGACTCACTGGTCTGGGATAGTTGCGAGCCTGGTCTGACACTGTTGCTCATTTAAATTGAATGGATACACTTATGTTCTGTTGTGATGGAAGTCGCTCTGGAGTGTCTTCTAAATGCATGTAATGTAATATAATGCGGTGTGTGTGAGTGTATGTATGTATGTTTCAGCATTTGTGAGTGTTCCTGTGGTGCACGCATATGCACATGCGCATGCATGAATGTTTCAGGGTGCGCATGTGGTGTATGTGCATTTAGCATGTGTGTGTGCATGTGGTGTCTGTTAGTGTGGCCCAGAAGACACTATGCAGACACAGAACCCTCCTCTTTCTCTACCACTCACACTACAATGCTGATATAATATGCATATCTCATGTTAAATTTGTTAATATCACATGCATATGTCACATTAAAAATCCTACGTCTGTGTGCATACATTATGTCGTGCATGCTGTCATTTTACTGTGTGTCATTCTTTTATGATTGCTCTTTGTGACGTTTAGAGGATATTCTGTGCTGTTGATAAACTGCACCAGAGATTTGGTCGGGAATCTGCCTCCCACAGAAAGCGTATTTCCTGCGGGTGAAAAAGGCCCAGCGTGCTGCACTGATCTGCATGTTCTTACTGTACTGCCCTGAATGCACTCCTGTGATGCTGTAAAGAGTAATTCACAGTCTGCATTGAGCCAGAGAGCTCGGTCTTTCCCGTAAACACCATCAAACCGCGGGATAAAGGACACCGGGACAGATAAGTGGGACCACAGCAAATGAGGCACCTGACACAGGAAGGTAAGAGTCTAATTGAATTAGGGTTTAGAGTGGGGGAGGGGTGGGAGGGAGGTGCCACTCTCCCCCGGTGGAAACGGCGGGCTGCAGGACGGATAACGAGCAGCCGTGAATAATCGCTTTCCTCCCTCGTTCTCGCGCTTCCTGGGGCTTTGGAGATAAGCTGGGCTAAATCTCTCCAGCTGTCCTACGGAGGGAGGGGCGAGACGCTGCCACCGCCGCTGGAGGAAAACAAACACGGAGCGGCGGGCGAGAGCAGGGGGCGAGAGAGAGAGAGGGGCGAGAGAGAGAGGGGCGAGAGAGAGAGGGGCGAGAGAGTGGCGAGTGTGGGGCAAGAACGAATCCAGTGTTGTCTGTGTGGTCAAACACACCGCACATCTGGACCTGCGCTCAGGATGGAGACCTACTAGACATGGCCTTTTCTTCAAGAGCATCGCTGGTAGACAGATTTCTCAGTCTTTTCTCAGTAGCTACCTGAGATATACAGAGGATATAGAAGGATATATGTTCATGCAAAACAAGTCAAATCCAAAGGTTTTGTTCTGCTATCCGTTTTATTTATCCATCCACCTCTACAGCAGATTATTTCACGGCCTACGCCCTGATATCTTCCCTTATTTTTTTGAGGAAAGATTCCCGTTAAATTGATTTTGTGGAGTGATTTATGAATGAATGGAAAACTGATACAAGTCATGTACCACGTGCAAGCTAACAGTATGGAGAAACCGGTAGAGGAAAAGTCTCATCAGATTGCAAAACCATTTTTTGTGTTTGTATCCAGGGGAGGAACACATAGCATTATATTTCCCTGAGTGTACACTGGAAAAGTATTATCATCATATATAATCATCACTCCTTTATCAAACGCCCCTCTGCCACCCAGAGAGTCTCCGGCAGCCTCTGTCAGTGAGGGAGTGTCTACACTTCCCAGCCATCATTGGGTGAGATGTTTATCATGCAGCAGAGAGGAGCAGGAACTCAGAGATGATGCTACTGACAAATGGGAAGGAGTAGAGGGAGTTTTTTCATTTCTGCCTGACAGGAAGTAGCAGGACCTTTCTGCTGCCATACCGTGGCCCCCTGCAGGGCACCAGAGGAAATGCACAAAATAAAAAAATCACATGCTCCCTATATGTGTGAAATCTCAGGCTGCCTTCCAAATCGCCTGTGTGATTCCATACTACATGTCCACCATCTTAAGTAGAGCTCCAAAACTCAAGTGCACAAAAGCAGTTTGAAAATTGAACCATGAAATATGCCCCAAAACTTAAGTATGCATCTTCACAAGCTATGGCGGACATTTTAAATGGAAAATGTACTGGAAATGGATTCCTGGAATTTCAGAGTAACTTTGACAAAAAACTGGCCAAACTACAAACTAAAATGAGAAATTAAATGATTTCATATAGACATTTTTTCCATGTAGCCGGCGGCTTTGGAGCTGGAAGCATTAACAGCTTTCATCAAGGCTTGATGTGTGAATCTGGTGGCACCCAGGAAACAGGCACAAGGCTGCAGGAGAGGAAGTGCAGAATTCTGTTTCCTCCTTAAGTTTGGAATTTTCTGCAGAAATTCTTCACACTTATTCAATACTGTCTTTATCTTATGTGAGAAATTTTAAGATGTGATTGCGGCGGGGAAGAGTTAACCAGCAAGGAAACAAGGATGACGGGAACAGATGTTGGATAAAACAGACAAGAGAAAAGCTCGGATGTCTGAGTGCCAGCGATCAGTGATCGAGTGCTGTTTGCACTCACTGCAAATAAGGGTTAACCCTTTTAAAATGCAGAAAGTACGCGCATGAAATCAAGATATATGTTAAACGTGTACACAAACAAAAATAGAGCACTCAGAAGAGAAGGTACATTACTCCTTGGCAGTAAGTACACCTTCAGTAAAATGTAGGCAATTCCCTTGCACATTTGCAGCGCGTCCTCTGAACACGGAGGGTGAAAACGCGGCCGCGAAGCGCACTGCTGCTCCAGCACGGTGCCAGTGGTGATTTCTGGGTAAATGACATCATTACTCATGAAAACAGCAGATGTTCTGTTTCACCAGCGGTGAAATATTCAGCAACATTCTGCTCGCTGTTCTCGGCCAGTCACTGGTACCCGCTGGCAAAATACAACAATATTAATATGTTAATAGCTGTTACAGAGCGTTTGGTGTTACAGCAACATTTAAACACGCGGAAACTTAGTTAAACTCATTGCGCCAACACAGACGGACATGCCTTTACCTGTGCGCTGTAGAGGGCGGTTCCACAGGTGTGCAGGTGTGCAGGTAGGGTGGTCCCCTCTCACGCTGCAGGTACGGCGGCTCACGTGCGTTCCCACAGCGGGGGGGGTGTTTGACTCTCGTTAGCGCGGGAAATTAATGAGCAGCAGAGGTGCGGCACCATCTGTGGGTCCCTGGCCTGTGATTGGTGCAGGTATCCACAGCGGGGCATCTTTAACGGGGTGATGGATGGGGAGGGCCAGCGTTTGCCCCCTCGCTCCTCAGGGGCTGGTCTCCGCGGCGATGCCACATTACCGCGCTCCGCGCCCGCGGTCGCACCGAGAGAGCTGCCCCTGCCACCTGCTCATTATGCCACCACTCCCCCCGCCAGGCCACTGGTTGTCATGGTTTCGGGGCCCTGAAAGGGAAGCGCTTTTTGGCGATGGGCAAAAAGAACCCTCAGATTGACAGGTGGTTCGGTAATCTCCTTATGACAACAAACAGAATTTCCCACAGAAATGGCTGCCAATACAGATTTAAAAATATATCAAAATATTTTAAATTGATCAAGAAGATGCATAAGATGTCAATGTGATCCTGAAATTTGTGAAATCTGGAGATGTCTTAGTGCATAATTTAAATCATTGGCATGGCAGAGGGTGTGAATGAATGGTCCTCGTGTTCCCTTTGTTCTTTCTGAGGCTGCGTGTTGGAGAACAATGCCACAGTATCACTCTGTCTAATGCATTAACTGCTCAACATGGAGGGGACAGAGAGGGAATTATCTGCTGTCCTTCATGAAGGAAGCACAACGGCCTCTGCTTACCGACGGCGTGCTCTCCGCCGTTTGGCTGGATGCGTGACCATCTCCTATAGCAACCGCTGCCATTTGAAGCCTCAGCCGCTGCCATTTGAAGCTGGCATCCTTGGACTCTTTACACATCAGCAGCAGCTCGGTGGCGTGGGGGACTCTGTAGCGAGGAACGCGACTTCAGCCCCTCCCGGCTAAATCCAGCAGGTTACAGCGTCAGCACCAGATGCCACGCTGGAGGACAGCAGCGGGCCCCGGGCATCAGGGTCACGGGTTCAAATCCCTTACGGGATTCTGCTGTGCCCCTCAAATGAGGGATTTTTCCCCAGTAAGGCTAACAGGAAAAAAAATCTCTGCAATGGCAAAATGTGCATGATAAGGCAGTTTGGAGCACGAATGAACAATGCAATGGACAGAAACACAGAGAGTACTGTGTTAATGCAGGGGGTAAAAGCCTGCCTCGTTTGCACTGCAGCATTAACTGTGTGTAACAGAGGGGTTACTCGCGATGGTAAATTACTCCTGCCTTTCATCTCCTGGCAAGCAACCCAGCACACTAATCCCAAGATCATTAATTTTAATTGGCCCCGTAATAAAAGGCACATTAGATTATATGTCATTTTGCTTTCCCCATGAAATAATATACAAGAACTGATGTTGGATAAATTAGGAAGCACACTCCCTCACAAATGCACAAGTCTGAACTATAAGTCACTAATTATTAGTTATTTCATCTGATTTCATTCATACATATTTTAAGTCAGATAGGAGCCCAGTGGATCAAGGTGGACAGCTGCACAACGTCTCCTCACAGAAGCATCCGGAAAGAATTATGCCACCACAAGCAGAAAAAAAACAGATCACTGCATCAAAAAAAAAAAATTCCCTAGTTGCCTGTACATCTTTCATCCTTAATGTGAGAACCCAATCAGTGGGCCTGATTGCCGTGAGTGGCCTTTTGCAATTTCTTTAATCCGAGTGAGTGTTTTAAGGAGGTTTTAATTGAAATTCCGTCCATGACAACAGCAATTTCCAGCTGGTGGGTCATGGACGAGCCGGCCTTTGCGGGCTCAGCGCGGCACGTGCGGCCGTTTAATAAGCAATGTGATCAACCCTTTGATTGGAAGAGCACAAAGTGGCATTTTGGAAACACAGCGAGGGACACGGGGCCCTTTATTTCCCTCGAACCCTCACTGGCTCTACACTGAATGGAATAATCCGAGCAACGAGTGTACATTAACAATGTCATTGTCATGCTAATTGGACCCCCCCCACCCACACACACACACACACACACACACACACACACACTTCCACCCGAGTTCTCCACGCATGTGAAGTGGTTTCCGATTTGGCACGTCTCTGTGTCCCTTTATTCTTCCTGAATGTGTGGCACGTGGAGTGATGAGCCGTTTCAGAGGACAAACGCATCGTTCAGTTCGCTCTTCATTTTCACGGAGCTAGGCTGCAGCACAGGCGCTGAGGGGCTCCTGCTCCGTGTGTTTCAGGTGCATACAGCTCCCCATGATGTTACCCATAAGCAAAGGTCCTATTCCTAACGTCATATATACATTGCTAATGGATTACATTTCCTGAACCAACTGAGATGTGGTAGAACTGCTGAGTCTCAACTAAGGGTTAAATCTGTGACCTTCTGGCTATTAGAGTTACACCCCACACTCTCCTACACACCCTGTTGAACTTTTAAACGTTCACCAATCACCCCGCCTTCCAATTCCAAAGAAAAACCAGCACCGTACTTCTTGGAGACATTTTAAAGCTCTGCATTTAAGCCCTAAGTAGCTTCCTTTGGCTGAGGTTTAATTGATGACAGACCTGTGGAATATATTTATCACACAAAGGAGACGGGTCCATCCGGGAGAACACTTCCTTTGCCTTTGTTTTATCCTCCTCTCTCACTGGGCTGATTGCAGTCATTTCGCATTTCCACTCCATTATGGAGACTGAGCCATAAACGTGGGAAACTCAACCTGCAGTTTACATTAATCTTCCACAGGCGCTCCACTGCAACAGAGAGAGGAAGCATTTAACACCACCAGCACAGCGACCACAATGGCAGCTGAAAGCGCAATGTGTGCGACCTCTGACCTCAATAGGAGATAACGTACAGACAGTGTTCAAATCTCTGACAGCACGCAGACAACACAAACAGAGCATCACACGTGGTCACAGCCGTGGGAATGACTGAAACCAACACAAAATGTGGTGAAGGAATGTAAATCTGATTCTTGTTCAAATTCCTTAATTTAAGCACAAAGTTCTGGATTAAATGTGTCCCTAAAGTTACACCTCTGTTACCCGCATTTAGAGAAAAAATTTTGGGTGAATAGCAATCACCAACAGGCAACAGCAATAACAGGCAGTATTGCCAAGAGCAAAAGACCTCAAATTCATAGAACCTTTAGACAAATTAACAGGATAACAGCCACCATGCCCTCAAACCATGACTGAAAATTTTTGGGTTTTGAAAATATAAAAAAAAAAGCTGTGTATGAAACGTCATTCCAAGTGAAGAATAATGGTGCATGCTCTTATACAGTTTCACGTGTTACCTGTACCTGCATTCAGGACACACACAAAGCACACAGACACACAGTAGTATCCAACAATGACTGCAGGTTAAAGTACAGGCCAGAGTCTATGCAGGTTACTAGTTGTTATTTTGAAGACTGAATCAAGGAAAAAAAGATCAAAGCAAGACAGGAAAGTGTGAATCAGGTGTGTCTCCCTTTAAAAGTGGCAAAGAGGCTGGTGTCTCGGCCACCTCTCTTGGTGGGAGCTGGAGGTGTTCATTTCATGGGTTAGGCCCTGAACCGAGCTCAGCAAATCAGAGTCACGCTATCCTCAGGGCAGTCTTTCAATCACAGTCCTAATCCTCAAAACAGACTGACCGCTCTCTTCATCACAAACCTTCTCCTCTGAACACAGAT
Source organism: Megalops atlanticus (assembly GCA_019176425.1). Lineage (NCBI taxonomy): Eukaryota > Metazoa > Chordata > Actinopteri > Elopiformes > Megalopidae > Megalops > Megalops atlanticus. Next base: position 1,599,724 of record CM032895.1, on the reverse strand, counting down.
GACTTTCTTGTTATTGTCTCTGACTCTGACCATAGATTGACCACCTCTTTCATCATCCTCCTGTTCTTCCAAACATGGACATTCGTTAAGCTTCTGTCCCTCAGACCGTGCAATGACCACTTTTCACTGCAGTCTTGCCTGTCTGATCACATGTGCAGATTAATTCTACTATGCGAATGGCATTCCGATCCGCCTGTGTATGTTTAAGCTTTGACTCCAGCTTGCCTGTGGGAATTTTATGCCTGGCATCATTTGGAAACAATTACATCTGTAAATCCCGTGATAGCATAACACATTTGTTTAAACCAAATCACAGTCATTGTGCAATGAACATGTCAGTGTGTATAGAATACAGAAAAATGTACTAATTGCAACACAATAAGCATTAACAGCCTTTTGAATATGAATAGCGGTATTGAATATGAATATTAGATGCCACTCCATAAAGAAGGGCATACATTTTGCCCCAATAAGTGGGTCCAGTTAGTTCCATGTTCTCATCTAAACCTCATTCTACAAGGTAGATTTGTTTCCTGAATTATAATTGAGTAAGAAATGGCAAACAACACAGTTATAAAAATACCGCCTCTGAAAAATAATAACAGTGTCGTTTGTGCAGTGTCCATTAGCGGGAGAAATGTAGTTGTATTAATTCCTCAACTTGCTTTCCAGCTTTCTCCTAATTAATTTGATTTCGCTTTTTTTCCTCTTCGTAAGGGGCAACCGACGCAAATTAATGACGCGGAACCGAAAATGCTGCCAGGGTGCTGATGGGCCTCGTCTGCGCGGGGCGAGGGCGTTTTACCGTCATTAGATAAACGGGCAGAGGGCGGAAACGAGGCTGCCGTCAGGACGGGGGCCGCGCTCTCTCTCGGGTCACGCTCCGTCTCCCTTAGAGACGAACCCACCGAGCAGTCGCAGTCACTGACGATAAGCATCATCTGAAATTAAAACAAAAAGAAAAGAGAAAAAAACAGCACCTGTTGTTTGCTCTTTTGTTAATGTGACCTGTTTATATTTGAGTGGAATATTTTAGTCTTTTCCAGCTGCTGACCCTCCTGCTCTCTCTTCTACCCAATTCTCAGAAAAGGGGCCATACCGGGCCTCTCTGTCACTGTCTGTAAAACCTCACACAGAGCAGGCTGAATAAGTTGATTACGTCTCCCCTCTCTCTTTTGGCTGAATGAAGCCGCCCAGGTTTCACATTTTATATAAACTCAAATCAAATGCTCGTATCAGTTTCCTGTAAGTACCCCTCTGGTGTTAAAATGGTTTTAAAGTGGAGGTACAGCTCCAAAGTCAGTTTCTCAATGCGCACATATATTGTCAACCACAGTCTAAGATTCAAAATGGTACAAGCACTGAGCTTCCCAATCAGCATGTCATCATCGGTAACATTTTGCACAGAGCTCAAAAAAAAAACAAAAGACATACTGATACATTTAGTTTACATTTTCACCAACATACATCCAAGAAGGTTTCTCCAAAGCCACTGAGGCTGCTCACGAATTACACCCGCACCCCGTGCAGGATTTATGGCAACTACTGAAACTCAGTGAGTACAAAGCTACGTGCCCTTCCGCTGCAACTCCCTTTCGCTTCCCTGTTCATACAGGCTGGTGGAAACTCTGGGTAAAGCCTGGTAGAAACGCACAGCACTGGGAGAAAAGGGTCAGACTGTGCAGAGCTTTTCCTTCGGCAGCTTCAGTGATGCACACTTTCATGGCACATCTTCGTGTGTTCCTACAGGAGCTGTTAAAGTTAAAGCCCCAGGGCACTTTGGTTTAATCAAAATTAAAAATTTACATCAGATTATAATATTCGGGAAAACTGTAAATAATATTCAATTGAACAAACTCTGGGTTCTTTGAATTGCTGTTTCTGCACTGATTAGCTATAGTAAGTTCGATGATTCAAACTCGTTAATTACAAACAGGAGACCCTTATGCGTTTTCAGCTGCTCTCATGATCAGTGTGGAACACATTTGCCCGTGTTCGGGCAGTTCTGCAGCAGTATCACCGGTGCACCGCACGGCCTCAGGAAGTGCCCCGCCCCACCCCGCCCCGCCCGCGACAGCACCGTTTCCCGGGGAGATGACAGACAGCGCCGCGAAACGCCGGGATCCACGCCGCCCCCCGCAGACGCAGAAGCATGTCCGTCACTGTGGGACACCACTGGCGAAGGGAGTCCCTGAAGCCGCAATAAATGCTGCCACATGAGACAGGCATTTATAGACCTTTTGATTTATAATCATCAGTTTCAAAAAAGTGTTGAGGGCACTGAGGAAATGCATTTCGTGAGGCTGCCAGATGTAATTAATTTATAAATCTTTACTGTACAATTACTACAATTGCACACTGTCAACACACACACACACACACATCAGTGCTACTATGTAAACCTACAGCAGTTACTGTTTTAGCATACACAATATATCTATTAACAGTGTACATCATACTAATATGTACAATTGCACACAGAACCTAAAATAAATACAAGAGTAACAGTATTCCTGATAGCAGCATGTACATACAGTAGCCTCACTAATGATCTCATGGTGTTAGTCATGGTCATGGTGCCAAACAATGCTTCACAGGCAGCAGTATGAAGCTCTTAAAAACAGGCTAATCAGGATAACAATGTTGGAAAGCACATGAACAGACCCCGTACTGTTGACTCCATTTTGAATCTGACACAAAGGGAGCATATTGCCACAAGGGTGCATGGCAAACATGTGCCTCTGTTTACTCAAAGGGGTATTTTTCAGAACATCCAAACACTGAAATATGAAAGACATTTTACCTTGTCTTGTTATAAATATCACATGATCTTTGTCTTGCAGTCATTGCAAATAGCATTTGATGAATAATTCAACCAATGCCCTAAGGGCAATATTATCTAGGATTACCTTATATGAGTGATGTAGGTCTGGTACAGCGTGTTACTGAGAGCATTTGCCTCACACAAACAGAACACAGGAAATCAAACTGAGACCCATCCAAGTGTGGCACTTAGCATCTTTCCTATGGCAAAAACTGTCCTGGGTGTTTTTAATGCATTTAACCAATTTTTTTGCAGAAAATACAAAATTGAACAAGATGAATAACACATTGAATAAGTATGTATGAAGACAATGCTTGTGAAAAATAATAATCTTTTGATTGTTCCCATATGCTTTCCTTACCTGGTTTTGTCTGAATTGAGCAGCAGAGTGTGACAGATCTGGGGCAGGTGTTTGTAAGACCACAGTGTTTTCATCTGAATTTGTAGGAGAGGTACGGGCTCAAGGATCTGAGGGTACCTGGGCCTACCTGATACCTGCACTGCCTTACAGACATCATCACGTCCTGTCATGCAACAAAATACCAGACACATCAATTGGTTCAAAAAAAAAAAAAAAAAAAAAAAAAAAACCAAAAAATGTCACCCACTGCTGACCTTGACCTCTCTGAAACTGCTAACACACCCACACAAGTATTTGCACCGTGAATGGAGCACCAAGTACTGACCCGGGATCAGCCTAAGCTTTTTGCTAAAAACGGTCAGGGCTCGGAATAGGATCTGGGTTAGATGATCGTAGGTCAGCGGTTGAAAAGCACCATCATAAACTGGGGTGAGAGAGCGTGGCCTTTTCACCAGCTCGCTCTCTTTCATGAGCGCGGTCCCAATGCATCACTGCATTGCGCGACTGACAGCGGCGAAGTTATTAGCCGTGTAGATATTAAATTGACGGCGGCGTAAACACGGCCGAGGTGCATCCGCGCACCGCCAGGAGCCTGCAGCGGGGGGGACGGTGCCGGCCCGCGCTGATAGGCGGCGGATGACGGATGGCCGTCATTTAACGGGATGTATCAGTGGGCTGCCCGCGTTCCCGCAGCTGTCACACTCTAAACGAATTAGAAGGGGGGTAATTAATCTGGGCCAGAGCGCATTGTTGCAGTCGGACGCTGGGGGAAAGAGAAACCACTGGGAGACACAGCGCAGCGGGTATCTGCGGAGTTAGGGAGTTTAAACTGCGTTGGAGAACTCAGTAGGAGGACCGCAGTCTCACACACACTCCTGGCGAGGGAACTAGCATTTTGTTAGTCTGAGAGATTGTTTCCCTACAGAGGGAAGGAGAGGCGTTTGTTCTCCTTCGATTTATGTGACTGCATATGCTTCCTCTCCAGCCATTTTAAACGCAATCATGTGTTGTGCCAGACCCATGATAAAATCGTTTACAATGCCATTAGCTTTAATCCGTCATAAACGTTTCCGAATTACATTTATGCCGTTTGCGATGTCTTGGCTTCAGGGTAATAATGCCCCTACATGTCCGACGTGCGTTTTAATATGTGCTCTAATATCAAAGCAGCGGTGTTAAAGATGAACTTGATATAAAAAAAATGACCGCCATCACCTCTGTTAATACGGAAATCACAGCACTGTATCTTAATGAAATCGGGCCCAGATGTTGCAGCCGCGCGTGCTTACAGGAATATGTTTCCCTCGCGCCGTTCAATCTCGAGCGGACGCACAGGTGCTGCACGCGCTCTGTGGGGACGCTGCGCCAGACGCAGCGCGAGAAAGACGGGAGCCTCGTTTACGGCACCAGGCAATAGGAAGGGTACAGAAACAAAAATAAGTTAAGGTACACAAGGGGAGCAAAATTAAGATTAAAGCATGCTCTAACAGCAGAGTACAAAAGGAACAAACGTAAATCGTAAAAAAAAATGAAGTCCGAAAATAACTGTGTATTGCCACCAAGCATTACCTGATGTTTTGTGGAGCTTTTGTGGAGCCGTTTCACTCAGTTGGCACCTTTGCAGAAATGAATGCGATGGATCACGTACCTGGCGCTTACTGTAGCGGAAGAGAGGAATGTTGCGTCGCTGCGGACTGCGCGGCTGCGCGACTGTAGCTGTCTCTCTCTGAAGCGTCTGGGTCGAAGGCCGCACGCCGGCTTTCTTCTGGTGAAAAAAAGAACAAAAAAAAAAGTTGTCAAAAAAGAGCCTCCCGACAAGAACCGGGAAAATCAGTGGCAATTAACGCAAGCGGAGACTCAGACAAGGAGGCTAATGAGTTTTAATATACACGCAGGTGAGGGGGAACCGAGTCACTGGAGCCCTTAATGAACCCATGACAGCATAATTAGCAACAATTTACAATCCGCGGATTCCAATCAGAGGCGCTGAAACGCTGCCACGAATCTTTGTGTGAACGAGTCTTTTTAAATGCGCCAATCTGTCGCCTAGTTCTTGATTGATAATTGCCTTTTTTCCGGCGGCACGCAGGAAAGTGCCCGATTCAGCCCCTGTTAGGAGCAGGAACCTCTAAATCAGATTTAGAATCTGGATTAAAACAGAACTGAACGATGTTAAACTGGACTCAAATAAATAAATGAATGAATAAACACACAAAAAGTAGGAACTACCAAGTTGCTGTGATCGAGCAGAAATAAAGAATACAAATATGCTGGTTTTATTTCATGCATACTCTATATTCTGTTTTATCATATTTTTAGGGTGGTGCCCCTTCCCTGCTGGTGGTACAGCTGTATGTCACTTTAGGCATTAGAAAGGACACTCTCTGGGTATTGTTGGTGTCTAGTACTACACGTGAAAGCATACTGCCATCAGAACTTATATTGCACTGTCCTCTAACAATAACTCGTGGCCTTAGAGCATTGCATCCAGTAAATATTTCTTACTCCTGTCAGCCATACTCCTTCTCCTAATAGAGTAGCTGAACCTCTTTGTTTTTTATTATGAATTTCTCCAGGTATGTGGTGAAATGCGAGCACAGCTGTTTTGGTGCTTCAGCACGTGCATTCTGGTGGCTGTTCATGGATGTTCGGTTTGAGTATTAAGATACACAGCAGGTGTTCACTGTATTTTCGCTCTGCCAGTCGGTACAGGAAAAGTCGCATTATGGCTTCATCAATCCACAGATGCACAGACAAAGCGCTGCAACTATCTGGCTGCACTGGCCCTGTGGGCACACACCAGCAAACGCAGGCGCTGCAGCCCGGGTGATTCTAGGCAGGAAAAGGCTGAATAGTCTCGTCTGGTGTTCATCCGCTCCAAGCCTCGGCAGATGCTTATTAATGCCGTCAATCAGGAGACTTTATGAATAAATTTACGATTTCAAATGAATTACGCAAAATTAGAGGAGTTTATGAGTTGCATTCAAATGATCCTTGTCAAGAGTTTTTGTTAATACCCTCTTTCCACTTCAACTGTTTGCCACTTTGTTTGCAGGAGAGAGCAGGTTTCTCTCTCTGCACGACAGGCACTGTGATGTTCCTGCCCTCCGGCCACTAGTTTGCACAAATTGATGATGCCGATCGAGGAAACCTCAGTCTTCGCCCGTTTCTGGGACAGGTGCGCCATGCACTGCGAGAGCGTGTATACGGCACATCAAGCTCAATTAGTCAAAACGCGAGCGCTGAAAAGCCGCCGGGGCGCAGTGAACAGGTAAACCGGCGGAGACGCGTGCGGCATCACAAACGCACCTTCCCCAGACGACATGAAAGGAACAGCTTGTCATTTGCGCAGCGGCTTTGGCTGTCGGGGGCGAGTCACAGAGGAGTCATCTGCTCAGTGGCAGAGGATGCGTTCTGCGCTGAAAGTTCCATCTCGGGGAACCGTCACTCAGACACCTGAAAAACCCCCGACAGCTCCGCCGTCAGGGCTGGGGACATGCAGGCACCGTCGCCGTGGCGATGATGACAGTTGGTCTTAGTGTTGAGTCCCAGTTTGGGAGGTGAAATGAGCCGCGTGCTGCGGGTCCATACGGAATGCTGTTTGAAGCGGGAATCACCGTGACGATGACAGAGGTGACGCAAGATGGTGGTGGAATTTTTTGATGATGGAGTTTTTTTTTTCTGAATGCTAACTGATGACATGATTTAGATGAGTACACTTGTTAAACATGAATTTAAATCAGATTATGGATTCCTCAGGGGGATTCTATTATACATGGTTGATATTACTATAACTACACATATTAATAATCAACATTACTAAGGCCAAAGTAGCATAATGGTAGAGAATTGGGCTCACAGTAAAGAGGTTGCAGGTTCAATCCCCAGGTCCACTTGCTTTGTAAGATGAAGGCAACAGACAATTACTTCATGCAGCAGTATTACATTTTGGTAAGGTGCTGGGCTTGTAACCAAAAGGCTGCTGGTTCAATTCCCTGCTGGGGCACTACTGTGCCCTTAGGCAAGATACTTGACCCACAATTGCCCCAGTAAAAATTAGCTGTATGAATGGAAAAAACTGTAACCTATGTAAATTTCTATGTATAAGAGCATCCACCAAATGACAATAATTATATTTTTTATATAATATTAAATATTATGTCCAAAATACCCTGATTTTTACATTCTGATCTGGGTATGTGTTTGAGGTTATCTTTCTGCTGATGTGTGTGTCAGCCACCCCATGTTTACTGGTTTAAACTGTCACAGGCTATGTCTATAAAGGTATAATAATGATGTAATAGTTGTGTTTGAGGGTGTGCGCGCGCGTGTGTGTGTGTGAGTGTGTGTGTGTAAGCCAGCCCTTGCTTACTGTATGTCCATAAGGACGTACAGATGTAAGGTATGGAAAGGATGGACATTAGTTTAAGACACTGACACTGACAGCCCTCCACACTGAAAGGACATCTTGGTCTGGCATTGCTTTGCAGTCTGTCCCAGTAATGAGTAATCTGATTTGAACACAAAAAGAACATAATTCTAGATGGGAATTTTGACCATTAATTCTGTCTTTGTGCAGTCGCTGGCGATAGGTTATGCTCTGTGGGTTCCAATATATGTGAGGACTATAATCACATTTAGTGCTTCCTCATTTTTAGACCCACACCGCCTGGAAATGAGATCACGAGGGAGGATTAAACACAGAGATTAAAATCGAATCCGTTCATATTTGCTTTGGGATGATATGAAACTTCAATTAAAGTTCTGGGCTTCGGCGGTTTTATATTAAGCACGCTTGGATTTCTGCTTCCCATATGAAGCCATGCAAACACACCTGGTATTGGAGAGCTGGGATTACAAATGCATGTTTTTATTTGTAATTTTAGTTTAATTTTTTAAAGTTTAAAATGTGGGCTGAGTTTGCAGGGGATGCATTGGTGTAAGGCCAGTGGAGTTACACACGTGTGATGTGTGCACCAGAGCAACTAAAGCGAAGCTCATGTCTGGCAGACGAGCCTACAGCAGGTTTAGATGGACATTTATAGATGCTTTATTCATGTTCGATAACACATCAATAGACGGTCTACAAACTGTAACAGCCAGATTGCTTGTTCGTGTAGGTCCAAAATATTTTTTTATACAAATCACTCAGCAGCAAGCAGCAGTAAATATTCAGTCATGGGAGTGGTATTCAAAACGCTGAATGCATGAAGAAATGACTCGATAAACCAGCACTTACCCACTCTGCACACCTCCGGCCGCTCACAGGAAAGCTTACACAGGTCCCAGCAGCGTTTTTGTGCCTTTGCAGTGAGAGAATGTCCTTCAGCTTCAAGTATCCATCCGAACTGGACTGGAAGGCCTGCACCTTGGGTTTACTGTCTGATAACAAAATAATAAACAATACATTGTTAATAATAATACAAAAAAGAATCATCACTTAAGATTGAATGAATGTAAAAGAAGTTGACATGTATGAAAAATATGACATTGATGCTTTAATCCAATCCATAGAATTATTAAGATTCTCCCAGAGCAATCACTGGACTCTGGTTTCAAAGCCGTTTCTTACTCAGGGATTGGAGAGTCACGTCTAATATTAACGGAAATGAGTTTGACTTATAATTAGTTTGTGTTCAGATGAGGTCTATCACCACTGCAGCCTGGCCTTTTCATAATTCATTATTGATAATCATTTACTTTGATCAATTATCAAGCATCACTGAATAGAAGAGTTTTGATGTAAACCTCATTACTAACAAAAAATGTATACATAAATAAGGTTAAACAAGCCTCTGAAAATAGAGGAAACCATTGCTAAAATTGTGTGATTCAAAGAACAAATCAGAACCTGTTTGCTTATTACTTTGCATGTCAGCATTGATGATTGAACTGTGTTTGTGTCTGTGTGTCAAAACTCTGAACCTGCAGCTGTGTGCAGGTGTTTTTTTTTCTTTCTTTGCAGAGAGAAGCAAAAATTGCAGAGTGCATGGAGTGGAGCAAAAACAACACAAACCTCAGGATGTTAAGCAGTCTGCCGTTAGCCTGCTAACATGTTGGATTGGATATTTGGACTGTAATAAAACCACAATGTGACAAATTCCACTTTGGAGCCCTGGACTGCGGACACAGATACTGTCGCTATGACAACCATAACCATGGAGACTGCGCCATGGAGACTCAGTGTCGGGAGAGTTCTGCCTGATGTGTGCAGAAAATTCCATGGGTTTATTTCCCCACATGTTGTGTGTGTGTGTATGTGTCTGTCTGTCTGTCTGTCTGTCTATCTGTCTGTTGGAATAGCTTATTTAATTAGCACTGCATTCATTTTCTGTTAAACCTATTTTGCTGAAAAATGAAATATTTGATTTTCCATGGAAAGCTGTTGATATGTGGATCACCATTTTACAAAGAAATGAGAATTTGACACAGGGCATCCCCTACTCCAAACCATATTACCTGGAAAACTTTGGTGTTCACAGTTCATCTGAGCTTCATAGCCAGATCTGACAGAGGCTGTGTAAATCAATCTTAAATTTTGGACAAACTCCTTTGTGCTTAAATTGCTTGAGATCCCTTGGGAGTTCACTATTGTTCTTTTGACAGCAATTGTAAACTTTAAACATTAAAACATTTTTACTGTACATTTTTATGTGTCCTAATAACCATAGGTCTTTACAGTCTGTGACATTGTATGTTTATATAGGCGGCATCACACTTATGATGTCATAACAGACTAACTGAATTATTATAAACGCCCCTGAACAATACCAAATGCCATATGTAGCATGCCCTAGGGGTGGCTTCCAAAAGCACACTGTTGCACCTCTCAAAAGATTCTTGTTTTGTTTGTTCTGTTTTAATTCGCTGCATTTGGAAACAATGACTCCACACAGGTGGTCAAAGTGACACGCAGGTGACACACACACACAATTGTGGAAAGTTTTCAACTGTCGCTGTCCAGGGTCCTGAAGGTCCTCCAGGTTTGGGAAAAATGGCAACATTAGCCCTCTAAGCTCTGAGAAAACATCTGTTAACCTGGTGTCCTGGTCCGATTTCCAAACTGGTTCTTATCCATCTAATCATGGCCCCTGCAGCTGGCTGTACAAAACCCTGCAGTCTATACCTCCCTTACTGCCTCAGGGGGCCCCTGTGAAAGAAAACTGAGTTCTCTTTTGACCTTCCAGGTTAAACACAAATAAAAATATTAATATAACAATACATCACAACCTCAGAAGCTGCTGTGGTGATTAAATTAATTGTCTGTTGCAAGAAACCAAGGCAAAATGATCTTCTGAATTCCTGTGTTTCTGAGAGAGTCCCCTGACAGCCATGGTGAGTAGGGTTTCGTAGACCACGCTGAAGGATGTCAATGCTGTAATGTAATTACTAACCCATCTGTCTCCCTTCGCATGACAGATGTAAAATGTCCAATTATGCTCTAATTGAAACTCTAATTAGTTTGGCCAAATTTCAATGATGAGAGTGTTAATGAGGATGATGCAGGATGATGGATGGAGGGCCGAGGTCACCTCCTCCAAATTCCACCAAAGAAGAAGAAAGAAACCCTTCAATGAGCATCACTAAATTCACATGCCAAGAACAGGCATAGCCAACACTCAATCTGAGTTTAAGGAAACCTAGTCTATCTTACTATTCTATCCTATTACTCAATCCTATTATGATAGGACAGCGAGACTTCATGACTCAAAAAATGGGTGGAGCCACCTTTATCATCAGTGAAGTATTGATTTAGACCAATGGTAATGGTTTAGCATAGCAAACAAAGGCTTTTGATTGGTTTACATAAATCAGTGATTGACAGCACACCATGGTGTTTGTATGCCCCCACTCAACCAGCTAACAGGTAGATGCATTTCATGTAGGTATTGGTCCAGCCATTGCTGTACATTCAATTCAAGTGGACTCAGTGAGGATGGCCACAGGCTAAAAACATACCATATGTCCCTCTTTTTCTTTACTGTCTCAGGCTCTTGTTTGTGTGGAGGAATGGTGCACAATACCAACATCCTCATCCCCTCCCACTGTAGAACTCTGTTAGCCAGCAGCTGATTGGACACCTGAAACAACAGGTGATTTCCTGTCCATCCAAGCAGCGGCTTTAATGAAATAATCACAACCAAAGCCCTGAAACCTGTACACCCCCTCTGCCCTCACAGAGATGTTTTCCTACAGCGAGAAAAAAAAGCTCTCCTTCTTTCAGTGAAGCTCACCTCCACAAATGATCCAAAGAGTTAGGAAGACACACTTTTAAAGTACTGATATTTGCTGTAATTAAGAATAATTATCTTTTTTCATTCATATCAAGCATGATCTGTAAAAATGCAGTCATCTCAAGCTGTCTTATTAGGAATCTCTTCCAGTTTCCTTGCACTAGACGGCATCTCCCCAGCCGACACATGCTACAGTGAATGAAACTTTCCTCAGCAAAACTGCAGCACGCTGATGTTATCTGCTGGGGATTGTTCATTTTCCACCTCCAGCACAATCATGTCTTCCTCAATTCCAAAACATTTTTGACACAACATGGTTCCAGTATCTCAGGCTGTCTCTTAAAACAGAAAGTGTAACACCATACGAATGTAACAGCCGTTCACAATATTTCCATTGTTTCTGTTTTCTCAGTTTGTGTGCAGACTCTGGGTCTTGTTTATGCCGTAGTATGAAAATTAGAACATGCAAAACGTGTAAATATTGTCCTCGTGAACACCAGGAAGGCCTCTTAATAGATAATGGCTGTTGATTTATCTTTTTTTTTCTTTTGGCAAATTGCAGATCATGCGTCTCAGAGCAAGAAAAAAAAGAAGATTGATAAAAATTTATTCCGACATAACGCCGCGCTTCGCTTTGCACTCGCTGCAATGATTAGCCCGTAATCAGCCGAGAGCAAACTGATCATTAGCTCCGCGCCACTCGAACGTCTCCCGGGAATCTGCTCTCCTGATTAGGCCGGGACGAGGCTCCCCGTATTTCCATATGTCAGCGGTGCGCAGCTCTCGAAACAGAGCGCTCGAGACCCCGTGAAAAAACACGCAGCTCCTCACACACCCGCTCATAATCACCAGCTCAGCGCGGGCCCTGATTACGACCCGTGGTCCAGATTGTTCTCTGACAGCTGGGCTGGCTGAGGAAAGCAAATGTCACATGCGCAGAGGGGAAAAAAGAGAATATCATCAGGTTCCTCTTTTCTCTCTCTCTCTCCCTCTCACACACAGCCACCTTCTCTAAGGGCTGATGCATCTCTGCTTTTATTGGGACATGGAGTTACATGGAGATCACAGAATATATTCAGATATTCTGAAGACCAACCAACCAATGTGGAAGATCAACCACTGGGGGTGTCTGTTAGAGTTCTTGAAATGGTTCCCATGTAATCATCTTTCTGATGAAATGGGGGCTCCATTTAAAACAGATACTTTCATGTGTTATTCTGTTATTATCGGTATTATTATGTTGAATTGTTTGGCAACTGTAAAGTGCCTGTTGATCAAGTCATCTGTGTTTGTACAGTCAGTGTCCAGCCCAGGCAGACATAAAAAGGAAAGACACAAACCTGTCAGCAGTGGAAGAATATCCAGGAAAAGGATCTTCCTCTAAGGTATCCGTTTCATCTCGATTTAGAAAGAGGTAACTGGGTGAGATGAGGGCAATCTAAGCTGTCTGACTGGATTAGAATGAAAGTGCTCTCCCTCTGGTGGACATCAGAGAACAGAAACGATGCAAAGAACAGTGAAGAGCATGAAGTTCTGTAAACCCAAATATGGGTGGAGATACCACGTGCTGTCAATCACTGGTTTGCATGAACCAGGAAGCCTCCCAGGAGCTGGAAACAGCTGACATGAGAGGGTGTGTGGTGTGAGGATGCTTATGTACATACACACTGGAATGATTAAGTGACTGAAAAAGTTCTCAGATCAGTTCTCAGATCAGTAACCTCTACCACATTTAGTCATTCATCAGATGCTTTAACGATTTCTGCATCCATTCAGTGAACTGAGGTGAATGTACACGTGTTTTCTTTAACTCTTTGGGTTACATTCCACTTGTGTCAATGAGTTTCCTCTGACCACCTTTCCATGGGGTTAAGAAATACTCTCCAGCTTCCCCACTTCCTGCCAGAGGATATTCTTTAGCCATGTCTTTGTGATGCTGCAATTGTTGTAATGCACTATGCCAGATTTTCGATTGATTGATATTTAAACTTTGAATCATAAAGCCAGTTGTCCACTCGGATTCTGAGCTGGGCATTAGGCGCGCATCCTTAGCTGCAAATGTGAAATTTACAACTCTTGAAACGGGCTTCCTGAGTGACTCACCCTACCCCTTCTCAGACATTAGAGTAGAGCAGAGTCAGAGCCAAAGTAAGAGGTTGAATCAGACAGCAAAGCGAAAAGTCCTTAAAAATTAATGACAAATGTATCATGTCTGACCCGTATGTTCCGAGTCAAGTAACGGCACACGTACAAGTGCGTGCTGCTGCCTTTATTTTAAGTCCGTCTGGTTAATGGAGATATTATTTTAACCTGGCTCTCAGAAAGGCAGGGTCGCACCATCCTCCAGCTCCACACAGAGCACATTAGCTGTACTTAGCGTTGGCTGCGAAAGGCAGCCAGCTGAGAGCATTATTCTATCGCCTCCCACGTCTCTGAGGACCCATTCAGCTCTGCTGTTGACTTCTGCCTCCACGCCGGCAGTATTCAATTCAGAGCGTTTCCGTGGAGAGTGCGCACACGGCCGTGTGAGGTGCACTCTGGCCTGCGCCTCTGTACGCGTGCACATCCCACAGACACCATTAACACAGGTGCAGTCAGGTGCATGAATGATCAGGTTGGCGTGCAGCAAGAGCCAAAAGCATCACTGCTGCTCGAGGATTAACGGGAGGAGAAGATGATCTGGCTCAATGTTCAGTCCGGCTCTCGACTTCAAAAACACTACAAAGTCTGTGGCTTTCGTGAGCAGGGAATGAAAATCATAGCCTCGTATAAATTACGGGAGATTTTAGATTTGTCAGTCATGATAGCTGGTTTCCCTGTTTGTTTGCCACAGAGCGTTCTGACATCTCATTGGTCTAACAGCTCAAGAAACCAGACATGCAGCCTCTGATTGGTGTAAAGCCTTATTGAGAAAATGTTGCCCAGTACACATTGTGTTTCGTGGAACAGTACAGAACATGACAACCAACATGAGGAGTTCAGCTATATGTTTATTTGGGTGAAATAAACATTGGACACTGTCAGAGGCTATAATATAATATGAGACTATGTATGGTCCAGCTGCTCTGTATGTGTCCGTCTCAGCGGTTTGCAGGGTGACACACCATAGCTCTTACTGTCTGTTGTCATGTGCTACACGCACCCTACGACAGCCGTGTAAGCCACACTGGTTGAGAACATCTGCCAGATAAGCAAATAATGAGCAAACAAATAGGTCAAATCGGATTTAGGAGCAGCAGTGTGGGGTATTGGTGAGGAGCAGGGCTCATAACCAAAAGGCTGCTGGTTCAGTTCCCTGCTGGGGCACTGCTGTTGCACCCTTGGGCAAGGTACTTAACCCACAATTGATTCAGTAAATACCCAGCTGTATAAATGGATACCATTGTAAAAAATATATATAAATAATTTTGTAACTGGCTGTATGTCGTGTGTAAGTCCTTCTGGACAAGAGCATCTGCTAAATGACAATAATGTATATAATGTATATAATAATGTATATAATAATGTGTTTAAAAAAATGACATGTTCCTAAAACTCAAACGTGTCATAGCTGTTAGACTGAATACAAATTTTATTTTTCATAATACCATCATGGAAATGGGGAGTGATTGCCTTTGTGTTCATCTGAATAGAAGGTGAACCAATTTATACAGTCATATTTGACCCTCCTGAGGTCAGAGGTCGCACACATTGCGCTTTCAGCTGCCATTGTGGTCACTGTGCTGGTGGGGTTAAATGCTCCCTCTCTCTGTTGCAGTGGAGCGCCTGTGGAAGATTAATGTAAACTCCTGCAGGTTGAGTTTCCCACGTTTACGGCTCAGTCTCCATAATGGAGTGGAAATGCGAAATGACTGCAATCAGCCCAGTGAGAGAGGAGGATAAAACAAAGGCAAAGGAAGTGTTCTCCCGGATGGACCCGTCTCCTTTGTGTGATAAATATATTCCACAGGTCTGTCATCAATTAAACCTCAGCCAAAGGAAGCTACTTAGGGCTTAAATGCAGAGCTTTAAAATGTCTCCAAGAAGTACGGTGCTGTTTTTTTTATTTTTAATTAGAGCGTTGGATCAAGTAAATGAAATGTCAGTTGTGTAAAGGTTAACTTTTATTCCCTGCTCCACATATGGATGAAGGAGCTCACACTCTTCCACATGGCTGTTTGATTAGAGGCTATTCTGATCTGAAGAGCTGAATTGATGAGCTGAATCTGAATGACTTTTTCCGCAACTCATATCCCTGCCCAGGATTTATTAATACCAGAATTTCCATCTAATATGAATCATAAACCCAACAGACTCCATCTGATTTTTAAAAATATATGACACTTTTAATAATAATAAGTCTGGCGATGAACTGATCATACCAATATGGAGCATTTTATAATATGTAATTAATTCAAATATTCCAGTATGGTTTAGAATTGTTTCACAACAAATACAACTTAATTTCATCTTTGTTGTTTGTTGTGTCATGGCCCACTTTCCTAAGAAAGTATTTGTCATGCTGAAGTTTTACAGTGACCTGTATATTAAGACGTTATTATCAATTTATCAAGTATAACATCTAATATTTTTTCACATATTCACCCTGCAATTAATCTTAAATTAATTTTGGAGTTTACAAATCATTTCAAAATGTTCCCATCGAGTAATTGCAAGGAGTGCAAATACAATATTGAAGATTTGGCGCGAATTGCCTTTAATAACCAAGCGAGAACGGAATATAATTATGCTCTATTTACACAATGAGAATGCTATTTGCTTTGTTCTCAGGCATCGTATTACAGTGTGGACTTTTCAGTATGTGTTAATTACGCAGAGAAATTGAGTAAGAGCTGCCTACGGCCAGAAATCAAGGGCTACTTACAGCCTAATGCATTTTAATCTCCTCCGTGACTTAAATGAATTCATATGCACCCGGCGGAGCATCGGTTGGGCTAGATTCACAGCAAAGCGGGAACTCCGACAGCTTCAGGCCTGCATCTCTGTCTGGAGACAAACGAGCTGCTTCATAAGCTTCACTTCCATCTCCGCATACTGATCGTTATGACAACTTTGAATACAACTCGTCAGCTGCCTATTACAGTATCAGAATTCCCTGCCTGCATATGAGCAGGGAAAAGAATGCAAACATGACGGCATGATTCCATACAACATATTGACAAATAATGGAGTAACAGGCGTAAAATATTTCTTGTTGCTGAGATACACCATGTGCTGAGTTCTTTGGGATTCACTGCTAATTAAGACGTTTGAACTCGAAAGATGTCTTGTATTCCTTCATCATAGTACACTTTCCCTCCCTTTCTGCCATTGAGATGGCTTGCCCAGTCTTAAATGCAACGCCCAGTTTAATTCAAACTGTAAAATTTAATTACCAAGAAGCGCTGGCCACCTTTGCTGTTCAGCTCAGCGTGTGCTGGTCATTTTGTTATCTGTATGGACCTTGTATAGCGGCTATTCAGCATTCTCAAGACCTCATTAATGCGCACGGGCGGGGAGCTGTCTGGAACCGCTGGGCGAATCACAGGATTTTCCCCGCTCGTTCAAATGACACGCGGCGACCGGGGAATTAGACTGAGGACTGCGGACCGGCCGCCGCTGGAGATAGGATGCCAGCTCATAAACATCAGACCGTCGTTGGTTAGGATTAAACCTCCCTCTGATATTTATTTGTTAATGCTGCGGTTGGTCCCCTAATCACTCCTCTCCTCGCGCGTCCTCCTATCTCGCACGCCTCAGCCGACGCGTCCTCGCCGGCGTGTTTGTCCAAGTCCTCGGTGCCGCCGCTGCCCTGCAAACATTTATCCACTTCCGAGCGCTGCTGCGACATCGGTGACAGAGAATTATTGCTTTCGGGATATTCAATTAAACGTGTTGTTTTAGGATGATAGGGGGGAAAAAATAAAAGCTCCACGGTCAACATTTACAAGCGGCAGCTTTATGTACGCTCGCGCGCGCGCGTGTGTGTGTGTGTGTGCGCGCGCGTGTGTGTGTGTGTGTGCGCGAGCAGAGTTTGCTCTGTAATGTTTCCGCGCAGGCCGCAGGAGCTGCGGGTTCATTCGGCCGCCCGCTGTTCCCCGCGTCTCGTGACCGTCCCCCCTGCCGCTTCGCTTCTGAAGAATCTCGAATTGGCTGCTGGCGTTTATTCCTAAAGTGGAAATGCAAATGGGATAAAGGGCCCTAATCAGGGGTGGTAATGTAATTTATTAACTTTTAAGGGCATTCCACATTAGCTGCGCCGTTTTCTGTTATCAGAGCACATCATCAACACACACTGGTTTCTTAAAAAAATCTGTGCGTTTGAAACATCAGTGCGAAAGGCAGAGATAAGCGCACTCCAGTTGTGCTTTTAAAGACTCGTTAATGTCCCAGAGGAAAAAAAAATCTGTACATTAGTTTTACTGTCCCTTTGAATCTTTGAAGAGAAAGATTGAAGTTCAGATTTGTTTTGTCATCTATTAATTTCAATTAAAAACGTGGCGTAGTCAGCTTTTAAAGTAAGATTTACATTCAGTACATGGGCTGATTTGGCAGATGCCATTAAAGGTGCATTTTTTCAACGAGTCTTCGTTCATATCTGTGAATACTTTGAAAGCATTTACAAGCATTTGTTGTTTCAAACATAAGTTACACAGCAGCTATACTAAAATTGTGTAACATTAACATTTATATAATGTTAAAAGCAATGTTATTGGCAGATAGTTCCCCTTTCTGAACCCACCAGATTGAATCTGACTGAAAACACTTTGGTTTCCATACTAAGAAATAGATTTATACAAGTAGTATATATTTAAGACACTTGGACAATGTTATGACTTAGATAACTATTGAAATTAACATAAAACAAAGCAAAAAAGGGAAAAAACAAGCTTCTTAATGTCATTTAACTAAATTAAAGATAAAGTGCATTGCAGTTAGAAAGAATTACATTTTCACAGAAACGGCTCTGGGAGCAGACAGAAGCTATTGCCTGAAGCTTTGATTTAACTGCGGTACATAGATATTACCCACAGAGGCAGTGAAAGGACTAACCACTGTTGTCAATCAAAAATTGCGATTGAAAAAAATAGCTTTTTCCCTCCAGGCGGACATTTTTCAATTGGACAGCTACACTGAGGGGCAGCCATGACAGACTCAGCCATGATGTGACAGATTTGGGAATTGCGCCAGCGTGAATCTGCGTCAGAGGGTTGTGGCTCAGATGTTACATGAATGACATTATTGCCGCAATGCGTGTGACCCGGGGTGACTCCGCTGACCCGCGTGGGCGACGGTGCCGACACTGACAGGCTGTGCCGGGCCCAGTGTGAGGACCACCAGGGCGACGCTGCAGCAGGTGCTGATCAGTTACGTACGGGAGCACCTCCCCGCTAAAGCAAATCTGTTTAATACACCACTGTCCAGTCCGGCTCCGGGGTGGCTCAGATCCAGTCCGGGTTTTCAGGCTCTCTTTACATAAGTAACAGCCTGAGAGCATGGCGAGAGGAGGCTGCACTGGCTCAGTGACACCACCAACTAAAGCATCTCATTTGTTAACACTCTTCCTTCCCTCTCTGGACTTTTGCTCATCCTGGTACAGAGGAGTGTTGTGGTGTTCTGAGGTCAAACCTCCAATACACACGCACCCTAACAGAAACTGTTTTCCACCCTGTAAGTCCCACAATGCACAGGAGAGTCACTGGCAAACAGAGGATACGGGAGCTACCTGATGTCACCTGAGCTACTCACAGGGTTCCTGAGAGCACCGAGACAAGGGGATCCTGCTGACACTCCCAGCTGTAACCTGGAGGAGCAAAGCCGCTTCATTCTGCTGCTGCAGGCTCCTGGTTACTGTCAGCTGATGACACGGCTGGGCTCAGATCAGAGCTGCAGGGCCCAGTCTGTACTTGGAATAACTGACTGAGCCGTTGGGGAGCCCTTAGCATTTAATTTGACTAATTACTAGTTGAAACAAGTGCTTAAGTCAGTGTTTTCCAATTGCTGGTCTTGTTGGAACACATTCCTGAACTCAGCCGAGCTCAATTAATTAGGTTTTACTGAGCTTTTTAACTGAATACTGATCTGGGTTTGACATCACTTGACAGCTGTCTGTTGTAAAGCCTTCATGGAGAGGGTGTATGTTTATGAGGAGGCATGTTTTTCCTGATGAATAACTACAAGGCATTTCTCCATTTGTTTACTATTAACTAGAAGATTACTTTGGTTAACGTACTTAAAGTTTAAGTGGGTGTTCAATGTATTAGCTGTAAACCTAGTAAGGGAGCTGAGCTGGAATGATGATTAGCAGCTTCACTGCCCTGAGCACCAGGGTCAGGAAACACTGTCTTAAGGGATGCAGTGGAAAAGAAATTAACACACTTGCACCCCCCCCAGGACCAGAAGTCAATGCCCCATCCCAAAAGAGGATGATTTGATGATTTGATTGAGGTATTTAAAATTTTTAAAGGGGTTAATAAGGCAGACTACAGAAGCAGTTTCAACTGAAGTTCTGCCAGTAGAACCAGAAGGCACAGGTGGGAAGGAGTGTGAAGGAAATTTTAGTCCAAGATGAGAAAGTGTTCCTTCACCCAGAGAGTAAAGGACACTGGGAGTGGCATGCC
Organism: Megalops atlanticus; assembly: GCA_019176425.1. NCBI lineage: Eukaryota > Metazoa > Chordata > Actinopteri > Elopiformes > Megalopidae > Megalops > Megalops atlanticus. The sequence goes on along the minus strand of CM032895.1, from coordinate 1,579,705 downwards.
AGGATTTGTAGGAGATGTTCTCACGGTTTAAAAGCACGTATCTGACATTCACCTCAAACACTTCTTCTTCTGGACAGATCACACACAGTAAAGAAAGCTTTGGATCAGCCAGTGATGGAAGGGAGACTAAGCAGGTCCAGGGGGCTGAGTCTCTGACTGGACTCTGCTGACTAGCAGATACCCTCCAGATGGCCAATGGCGAGGATGGGGAGAGCAGTTTGCTTCTCACCCTTTTTCCCTCCAAAAATAAATCTATTCTCAGTCAGTAATATTCCCCTGCAAACGACCAATTAAACCATAAACATATGGAGGCCGTTAACAAGCAGACCTTATGGGAAAATACTTGAACAGGCCCTTAACATCTTTGAGAAATAATTACTTTTACATCTTTGGTGTCAAGGAATCCAGAGTGGACCTTACAAGAGAGATGTACACTTACAGTGTATAACCAAATCCTTTCCCTGAGTTTTAGTTTCTCATGGAACCACCTTGCTCATCTTTTAACACAGTGACGCCACTGGTGTTGTGGAAAATGGATATATTTTTGGAATCATTTTTCCATTTCTCAGCTTTCACGATCTGCTGACATCTTTCACAATACAATCTGTACGAGCAGACCTGCGGAAACAGAGTCAATACAATTCCCCCAAGCAAACAGCACAGTTCTGTTTAGTAAGCAGGTGGTGCGGCGTGGACTTCGGTTTGTTATTACCGAAGACAATCACAATACCTCTGGCTGCCATATTAACAATTTCAGCTACGTTAATTCCGGCTTCATCAGGCAAAAATCACACTGGACCAAATTAATCATGGACCTGCCTACAACATCGCCAAGGATTTTATTTTGAAAGGGAACCTTTCCTATTGATGGTGCAACAGCATAATAGACTCGGATTTTATCATTCAAATAAAACACCTTGGTTCAGACGACAGGATATAAATGAGTCCCCCATGCATTGCTTTCCTAGGCTAGACCAGGAAACACTCATTTCTAATAAGTTAATAAAAGACTGATTCCAAGTATAGGCCATTCGGTCCATCTGAGCTGTTTTGCCTACAGTCTGGAGTGCATCTAACAAAGCCAAGTGTGCTGTTGAGCACCTTATGAATCTCATTTGCCACTGTGAATCCTGCTAAAGTGCCGCATGCATGAATAACTATGTGGGGGAGAAATACAGTCAGTCTGAAATTTACCTCTAATTTCCATGTAGGTCCTCTTCCTTTTCTCACAAAACTCAGCTTGAAACAACCTGGGTACTCCACTTTATTAAAACTTTTGTAAATGTATCAGATGGGTTGGACTAAGCAGTAAGGCACAAGACCCAGACTAATTTCCCATCTGTAATTAGAACCTCTGACCTTTAGGCCTGAGGCTAGAGCTTAAACCACTGCACCACCACTGTGCCAGTTACCAGTGGAGTTTTGGTTAGGCTGAGTCCATCTTACACCCAAGTTAAATAAATGTATCTATCAACAATGTACCTGCTGATCACACAGGATGAACTGGTCCCGGATAATCTCGCACATTCCTTGCAGGTACAGCTTTAAAATGAAGAGCTCCCGGGTTCCAGGCTTACCTGCAGGGCCATGGACACCTGGATGGTCGGCGTGGATGCTGGGGCACTGGCTGAAGCTATCCAAAGGCACCGAGTGTTTTTTTACAAGGAAATAAAACCCCGGGAACGTGTTTGGTTGTACACAGCAAAGATATATGAATCTGCTCGACTGTGTGGTGGACAGGAACGCTGACAGGTGAGCACTCTCCTGCAGGTGCAGCCGTGCCTCCTTCCTCTGAACATGCAACCTGATCATAAGCTGAGGTATTTATGAATCAGAAATAAGAATAAAATGTCACTAAATGCTGTGTGATCATCTTTTTTCCTTTATCACCGGTGTGATCACACTGCAATTATACTCCAGTAACTGTCACAACTGTAGCTGGTTCTTGTGATTCACAGTGTTGTAATGCAATTTCTCTCCCCTCATTTTGTCCTGCAGTAATGCAAAGTAGGTAACAGTGCGACAAGGTGTCTACAGCAACGGTATTTGAGTCTTAAATCTCAGGTACCTTCAAAGAGTATAAGAAGCCCTTACTTTGACGGAGATCATGGGTAAAGTCCTTCGTTTTAACTATGTGATGGGAAACTGCCCTTGTGCACACAACAGTTACACTCAAACGTGTACTGAGGTATAAGATTTCGATACTGATGTTTAATCAAGCATGTAGTTGGAACACTGTGGAAGCAGGTGTGATTGTATAGTGGTCACATAGTGCTGTGTTAATACAATGCAGCTATTCAGGTACCAGGTCTCATTAATGTAGTATAGTATAGTATAGTATAGGATAGTATAGTATAGTATATATGGACGGATTTAGAACTTCCACAACCTGAGGAATGCACAGGAATTTTGATTCAGATTTTGTTTGTCTCTCAAGCTGATTGGTTGTTCCGTCTCTAGTGAGGTCACAATGCTAATGTTTGTAGTGTTTCCAGTGAGGTCACAATGCTGATGATGATAAAAAGAACACCCTTCTGTTGACAGTTATGTATAGTAAGCCAATATTGGGAAAGGCAAGCCCCACACTTTCAAAATGCTCCCCAAACAGAGTTTAATGAAACAACATCTTGACTAATCAGGTCTTTCTCAGATAGGACTTGCTTTAAGCTGAGGGCAGCATTGCACAGTCTCTGTTGTAGGCCCACTTTGGTTGTTTGTGCACTGGATGCAAGCTCTCGAAAGAAACTTAGCACAACCAAAGAAGCATTGTGTATGAATGCATTGTATGAGCTAATACAGCAGCACCCAATGCTAGAGGTCGTTTAAATTTTAACGACTCTGGCTTCCTGCAAACGATATTAATTTCCTGAATATGCAAATGTCCCTAATACAAAACTCCTGTAACAGGTAAAAAACTGGAGAAAGTTAATGAACCTTTGTAATTACAATTGCCATGGCGACGGCAGAGCCCAGAGAATACCACTGTGATAATACACACTCCCTTTCCAATGAACAGATTTAAAAAAAAAAAAAAAAATTGAAAGTAGATAACGTGTTTTCATTATGCAGAAGCATCTCCTTGGGGCAAAAACAGGTAGGAGCGCTTCATGCTGTTATCAGCTGAAAAATGAACCGATAAAGCAATTGCAACCCCCCTTGCAAATGGAGTGACATTTTAATAGACTAATGTTCCCACTTGTGTTTTTCATTGGATTTTAATGTCCACAACCATCTGGGTTCGTGTTATCAACCCCCAGAGTAAACATGCAGCTTGTGCATTTCAGTGCTGGCAATGCAGCCACATAACGCTGCCTCATAATTACAAATAAAGGGAAGCCAGCCTCCGCCACCATGCATCTTTGTATACTTCTGTTAACTGGGACACGTCACTCCCTTCTACTAAATACTGTGTGAGACAGAACAGGACTACAGTACCTCAGTGCAGGTTCACTTTCAAATATTCACCAGCGCAACACAACTGCCAATCACAGGTGCATCCAGAAAACCATCTGGAGTGGATTATCATGCCCTGTCCTGCAATAAAGCATCAAACCAACGTGCCTGTCAATATCACGGTGCGACACGGTTATCTGTGTTTTGTTCAAGATCTCAACAAGGCTTTAAGTATTGTGTTTCTGAAGCACTGCAGGAGAAGTTAATGTCAATACAAATCACTTACAGGGACAGCTTTGTGTCGGCATCAACAAACAAAGCTACTCATGCACTGGGTGTCACATCCAGTGACAATGTGCTCACTGAGCTGGTGAGGGGACTCGTCTTAGCAATGACCTTATACATAATTTCATGCTTTGTCAAGTAATTCAGACAGAATTAATACTGGACAGTTTGACTGCACAATAAACCTCGAAAAAAGGCAAACACGGCTCGAAGGGGAATTGCTATCTGTTGCAGATAAATTAAATATGTAGTTAGGAAAATGACATCCTTGATAGCCGTCGCCGATAGCGACAATGAAAACTTGACACCCGCCACGGCTGCCGCGGAAACCTCTGCACGCCATAATCTCATTTCACTTCACCAGGTAATTATACAGAATCAATCGCTGTCAGAATTAGAGGCAATAATCAAACTGGTGCGCAAAAAAGTGGATGGAGATAATGGAGTCAGTCTCAGTTAAATCGTTTCAGTTGAACTTGTCATTTCGACCGCATTTCAGAGGGGCTCCTGGATGGATGGACAGCGCTGATGAAAAATTAATGTGGTCATATATCGTTGAGCCTTTTTTTTCCCCAAAAACAGGCTCTTGCCTTGCTGAGTTACTGGCATTACAGAGTCATAACCATTACTGTAGAGGACAGATAGGCTCCCTCTCTCAGAGGAAAGAAAAAAATTCATGGTATTAGTTTGGTTTGCCCTAACCAGCATTTATGAACCAGTTTTCAAAAGGCAGTCCTCCAGACTAGCCCGTATGCATAAAAGTTTGATTTCATCATATTAAGTGCTGGTGGAAAACTGAAGCCAAAGCAAATTTAAATTTTTTGTGAACCTGGACCAAAACTCACAGCATGCACTGACTCATACTCTTTACAGGCGTCTTTCCTAGAGATTCTACTAATTCTACTCTACCTATTCAAATGCAGACAAAGAAGAAAGCAGTGCAGGAGTGTGTGAATTGGTGTTTTCTTTCTTGTACAGAATATGATTTGGACCATGATGTGGCAGGTGCTTAGGAGGCCCAACCAAACTCTCCCTGGGTTTCCTTTTCTTGTACTTATTTAAGGAGAATTATTTGAAATTCCTTGTGAGACACACGTGCAATGCTGGAGATCAGATCCAGCATCTTCAATCCAGAGATCATTTGGCATCTTCAAATTCATGAGTAACTACAAAGTCAAAAAGATGTGTGCATGCGCGTGTGTGTGTGCGCGCGCGTGTGCGCGTGTAAACCTCGGCCTACACACACGCCTCACACACGACTGCTGTGAAAACGTCAGGATCCATGATCACTCTGATCCTGTCCGCACTGAAGCTCCAGAGAAACACACAGTGAGCGCCGCACTGACTGCCACACCACTGCTGCCAGCTGCAGTGGTCTTTCTCACTGATGCTAATTAGACATGAAAGAGATAAAGCCTGGGACTGTTCACTGGACATGAAGACTACAGTGGAAAGAAATCTACACTGGATTTCATGACTGAAGGGCAGGGCTCTGCATTGGATGTAATGATCGCAGGAGTTTCTCAAAGGCCATTTTGTCATCATTTTATCAGTGAGCGGAAAACAAAGGTCCTCTCAAAAGCCTCCTCTCTGTCCTCTCTCCTTCTGTCATATTTGCCTCACATTTCCTCTCTCTTTAATAATTATGAACATTAATTTCTGATCTAAACATCTCTATGAACTTGGAGAATGTTCTCACAGAATTCTTACACAACAAAACATTTTTTGCCAGATTTTTACTGCAGTTTTTAATGCACAGAAAGCCCTTCATGCCTTTCAGAACACTCCCCCCCATAATCTGAGCATGCACACAAAGGAATATGCCAGACAAAACACTGGACAAATGTGAATCATAAAGAATTATTCATGTGTGCAATCAGGGTATGTTGTGGACAGCACATCCAGTGTGTCACTCACACATACAGCTTTGGCTGCCCAGACTCTTCTCTAGACTGTGATGTAGAATATTTCTGGAAATGCATCACTGTAAATACACCTGACTAATTAGAAAATTGGACAAGCTGAGACTGACCTGGTTGACAAAAATCCTGTGATGCACACAACCCAGCAGGAAGCCCTGGTTCTGATAGCAGCACAAAATTCTAAGGGTCACAGAAATACTTTGACGTCTTTGCCTTGCAACATCGGCAAAAAAGTCCCTCTTAGAACAGAAATGCAAAGGACCAATTTAATTTTGTATTTTGGGAAAAGAAGTTTGTTCAGCCCAGGTGAGTGTAGGGAAAAAAGCTTCACCTGCCAGCGGACATGATCTGCCTCCCTTTTGTCACCCGGGAGACCGTCGCCATGGGAGAGGCCCAGATTAAACTGAGGGCAAGAGATGTCCACCCCCACGGATGGCGAAATGGGCCCCCTACACTTTTGGGGGCATCCTCGCCGCGATTAACATTTGAGACTCCACTCCTGACACTCTCTCACTCACCAGCTGTTTAATATTCCGCTGGGTCTGGCCGCTCTCGAAGCTCACTCTGTATTACTCTGCCCGTGACTCTGGGCGAGAGCATCGGCCAAACGAACAAACAAATCATCTGTCAATTCAGTCAGACAGAGTACAGTGGGTCGCCAATTAGACCGCACTTATGTGCAATTCTTCAATGTAACTGACATAAAATTTAGCCCGTTACACGGTTAATGCAGTGCGCGAGCTGCACTTTATGTAATGACGTGCTATTTGAGCAACTCCGAATAACCCCGACTCTAAACCCTCATCTCTGCTCCTGGCGCAAACCCAGCCCCTAACTTTGTGTGCTTACACAAATAACAATTTGCATTTCGCTTACTTAAGTGTAACACGGCACTTGTGTGCTGTTAATTTGTGAGCAGTTCTTGACCACAGATTGATGAAATAGATTTATATGTTTCAGCACATTTAACTGATGACTGGAAAACTCATTCCCGAGACAAAGACAAGGTTTGTTAAATATCCGATACCGTTTTAATACCGCCAGATATCTGCGCGATGCACGTGTTTATTGCCCGGATTAATACTCCTCACGCTCAACTTTCAGTTAAACCCCCGGAGCCACGGGTCGTGATTATTATGGTACAGAAGGAGGAGGCAATCAGAGCGAGTGCAGGAGTTTAACGGTCTCTCCTCTCGACCTCACAGTTCATTTAACCGCGGTCGTGACCCGTTAATCTGCGGCAGGAAATGATGCATCGCAGCGGAGAAAGCGGATCGGGACCTTGTTAGACACGAGGCGGAAGAGCGGGCGGTCGTTACGGTGAGTTGCGGAGCGGCGGGGAGATCCAGGGGAGGTGTGGCGCGGGAACCCACGTCCACGCCGAACAGCGCTGTGCGCGTCTGCATGAATGCCGTCATAAACACGAATGCTGTGGAAATTCCGAAGGAGGCTTTTCAAATACTCCCAAAGGCAAGGCATGTTCACGGGCAGATTCAAGGTGTACTGCCACATGAATAATGTACAACTTATGCAGGTCACTCAGGATAGGAGCATCTCCCAAGCTATTTATTTATATTACTGGCATTTAGCAGATGCTCTTATCTAGAGCGACTTACATCGGTTACACTTTTTTTCCCCCCACAATTCCATTAATTTATACAGCTGGATATTTATGGAGGCAATTGTGGGTTAAGTACCTTGCTCAAGGGTACAGCAGCAGTGCCCCAGTGGGGAATCAAACCGGCAACCTTTCGGTTCTGCTCCGTAACCACTATGCTACACTGCCGCCCCAATTTATTATTACTGATAGAAAGATACCGGCTTCACTGTTGATACTGTTAACAAAAATGTTAAGTCGTGTTCATTTCACCCACTTAGTTGGTTTGCAAAGACAGTCTGACAGTGATGTTGCAAAGACATTTTGCAACATCAGTGTGCAAAGCTAACATCGATCAGCTAAAGCTACGTGGATACACACGTATGGGCCATAAAAATAATAACCATAATAAAACAATAGTAATTTATAGATTGATTCACAGTATATATGTATGCACAGAATGACAAATATCATCCACCACAAAATGCAGTGTTTAATTTGCAGACGTTAATCCGAATCTGTGTGAAACGTCATTAAGCAGATGCGCATCCGAGAACCCGCTGCTGGGAGATTCGCGTGGGGCTGCTCCGTTTGAGATTCCTCTGGTCTCTGTCTCCCCCCTCCCCCGCATCCCCCTCTCACATCCTCAGTGGCGTCCTGTGCCTGTGTTGTTACTGTATTACATTGTGGTGAACCTTCAGTTGGGGTGGAATTAATTATGACGTTGTGAGCGGCCGATGGCTGACAGGAACATACGCCGCAGCCGAGATGTGAAACCTGAGACGAGGCTGTCGAAGGCGGCCTGAGGCCAAGTGCACTTATTAATTCCGCTTTTGATAAATATCTGCCGGTGCTGGCGTGGTGTCGCGTCCGCACGCATCTCGGGAAGCGTTTAATCTGATGGATGAAGATCTTATCTCAGATTGTCTCCCATGCTGAGTTTAATACTGTTCTGCTCTGCTCCTCGGTGTGTGTGTGTGTGTGTGTGTGTGTGTGTGTGTGTGTGCGTGCCTGTCTCTCTCTCTCTCTCTCTCCCTCATTTTGGCTCTCTATCTCTATCTCCCTGTCCCCCTTTCTCTCTCTCTCCCTCTCTCATTCTTTCTGATATTTGTGTATCTCTCTCCCCCTCCCTCCTCCTCTCTCGCTCTCTTGCTGTGTTTGTCTCTTTCCCCTCACCGGGTAGCTCTTTTGGTCTCAAATTCAAATTCAAACAAAAACTCAAACAAACCACACACAAAGCATAAAGCATACTGCATGACCTGAATGCACAGAGCCAATGCAGGGTTGCAAATGAGAAATACAACAGCAAAAACAGTAATGGGTAAATAATAACCTCTCTCTGTGTAGGCTTATACCTCCAACAATAATAACTGCCCTCTCCCTCTCTCCCTGCCATCCTCTCTCTACCTCTATCCCCTTTGTTTCTGTCTTTCTCATCCCTCTTTCTTTGTGTTCCCCCTTCCCTCTCCCCCTTTCTCTGAGTGTTACAGAAGTGAGAAGGTAGAGGTGTTCCTCCTGCAGTGGTGCTTTGGTCAACACTCAGCATTTTCACTTATTTCCCGAATCAGAGAGAAAGAAAGCGCAGGTGCAGCGGTCACCTCGAGCAGGTTCCCATGCAGGGGGCGCTGCGATAATGTGCAGGTATTGGCTTTTAGAGAGCATGCGGTGTTCCACGGGCTGCAGCAAACCGCATGCGCGGTCGCATTGTTTCACTCTCTTTTCCTTATGATGGAGAAATTAGCCGCTGTCGGTCAAAGCCGATGGAGCTGTCACAATCAATGACCAACTCCATTTGTTTGCAGACGTTTTCCAGGCGCTGCTTTGCAGCAGCGGCAGAACAGGTGGTGCGGACGAGTACAAATCGATACACATCGGACACACCCCAGCGCCCGCCTCTCTCTCTCTGTCATTCCCCACAAGTTTTTCCCCAAGATTTACCCGTGAATGTAATTTGAAGCAAAGAAAGTGTTTTATCATTTAAAAACCTTTTTTTTTCCCTGTCAGATACAATGTGACAGACATTTTCAAGAACTTCAACACTCTTATGTATGTTTAAAACACATGTCTCACCAATTTTGTTGTGTAGAGCAGGAAGAGGTTTTCCTGTAAATATTGGGTGGGGTAGGGGGAAACTGCTGTGACCATTCAGATAACCTGTAATGCAGCATTTATCCAGTTCATTACATTCTCTCAACAATGAGAGGAACATGTCCCCCACCCCTGTCCCCTACTAAACCTAAACCCATGATATGGTGGGGTCCTGAAGGAGCTTTTTCTGTAAGGTTGTATGTCCCCTTTTTGGAAATAAAGAGAAGAGAAATAAAAGGAATAAAAAAAGAGCTCACTGAGGGAAAGAGAGTGTTATATGATAACGTGAGGGGAACTGCAAACAGCTATAGAGGGCATGAGGGGGTAAGTCTCAAGGACACCATGCATAAACAGTCCAAACAATATTTTACTTCTGAAAAGTGGACGCTCTTATCCGGAGCAATTTACACAGCTTACAGTTTTTACATGCTACCCATTTATACAGCTTGAGACAATGTAGACCCAAGGGTTCAACAGCACACCAGACTGTAGCCCTGCTCCTTACCGCTACACCACACTGCTGCCCTGCTCCTTACCGCTACACCACACTGCTGCTCCTCACTGCTACACCACACTGCTGCCCTGCTCCTTACCGCTACACCACACTGCTGCCCTGCTCCTTACCGCTACACCATACTGCTGCCCTGCTCCTTACCGCTACACCACACTGCTGCCCTGCTCCTTACTGCTACACCACACTGCTGCCCTGCTCCTTACCGCTACACCACATTTTTATCCTGCACCAGCCACAGCAAGAAGAGAACAGAAACAGTCTTACCAGCTCCATGGGTCTGTCAGGATGGGATGGAATCCAAATGGTGACCACAAAATTAAGCGAAAGCAATCCAGAGTAATCCATAAAAAGCCACAACAATATCCAACCAAAAAGCTAAAGAAAAATAACCTGTTAAAAAGGATAAGAAAAATGAGACAAACAAAGGCTAGATAAACAAAGAAAAATGTATTAATATGAAATGCAACCAAGTTGATGAGGAATCCTCACCTGTGCAGAAACAGTCAGAAGGTCAGGGGTGCTTCTTGGTTTGGTTTGTTTGCCAGCTCTGTTAAGGCATTCTCTGAGGATGCCTAAACCTGGGACCTTAACAGCCATGCCCATACCTGGCCTGCAAGTAACAAAGGAAGTGTCTTAAAGGCAATGTCATGATATTTCTTCTTGGCCAATATGAAAATACAATTCCTACATTTCTTTCTAAAACATTCAAATCAATTATTTAAAAAAGTTGAAATTGTAATGCAATCATGTATATTATTCTGTATTATATGGAACACACATCAAACAGGAACAACACAAACAGCCACAATCACATCATTACATTAGATTATCGGCATTTGCAGACACTCTTATCCTGAGCAACTTACATCAATGACAGGTTTTTTTACAATGTTATCCATTTATACAGCTGGATATTTACTGAGGCAATTGTGGGTTAAGTACCTTGCCCAAGGATACAGCAGCAGTGCCCCCGTGGGGAATCAAACCAGCAACCTTTCAGTTACAAGTCCTACTCCTTAACCACTATACTATACCCACAAATGGGCACTGAACCAAAAAGATGTAAATATAAGAGTCAAACATGCAGTAGATATGTAATGCATAAGAGTCAACCAAAAGCAGGGCTGCCTTGAGCCAGGGATCGAGGGGGGCCAGGGTGTGGGCTGGTTCACATTGCATCTCGGCGTGAGATTTAAACCTTTAATTAGTGAGGGGTTCTCCTCACCTGCTGTTCCAGGTGCAGATCAGATGCTGACAGAGGTGCCACACAAGCAGCTGCTGGTTCAGAGTCACTTTCACTCCAGTTAGTGATGTAAGTTAATCTACCAAGTCATTTGTTAATGTGAATCTATTAAAGGCACTCAGACATGGCAGAAACCAGCAGACACTGCAGTCCTGAGGAACAGCTCACCAATCGCACACCACACAATGGGGTTCATGTGACGCCAGGTATCGACTGAACGAATGAGCAATGGCCTCCTGCAGTCCTACTCAGTTATCAATCTGTTGGATTTTTCAAATGATATTTTAAAGAACCTTAAAGAACCAGTGTTTGCTGTCCTGAGGCTCTTCATCAGACTGTATGCATCTGCTTGGAAAATAGTTTTGGGAAAACACTGGCCAATAGGAACTGACAGACCCTGCACAGCATGCTGGGACACAGTGAGAGAGACCACGCTGTGTGCTCAAGTGAGCGGTGTCCGGTCACAGTGGTTAAGTACAGTTAAGTTCATTATAACGGAGGTTGCAGGCTTGATTCCCAGATTTGAGGGGAGGGGCACTGCTCTCGTATCCTTGAGCAAGGTATTTAACCTGAAGTGCCTGGGTAAGCATCCAGCTGGATAAATGGATAATATGCAAAAATCTAAGCTGTGTGAGTTGCCCTGGATGAGGGGATCAGCTTAGTAAATGAATAAATAATGCATGTGTGTGGTGCTGTTCCTGCTCTTCCCCAGTGAGCGGGCGGGGCGTTTGGGGGTGCTGGACTCTGTAGTTAAGAGCAGGTGGGGCGTTTCGGGGTGCTGGACTCTGTACCTCAGGACCGAGGCCTTGAAACCTGGGAGGGGAAGCTCCTATCGCAACCTTGAGCTTGGGGACCTGGGCGACCTTGCCGAAAACATCCCGTTTGATGAATGTGTTTGAGAGCGGGGACGGGGGAGGGTACCCCGGGCGAACAGAGTCAGCTGCTGACGATTAGTCACGGTGGAGCTGGACTTCAGACGTTTTCAGACCGGCCGCTGTGTTTGTTTGCCGTTTGAGGGCATCTTCTTTAACTCAAACTTCAGTTTCTAGTTTTAACCACTGCCCTCAGACACCCCTGAGTGCACCCATCTGGCTTTAAAATCACATCAGCACGAACACACCACTCTCCCCCGTCTGTTTATGAGTTCAGTATTAAAATATAACTCCCTCAAACATAATCGGTTCAAAATCACATCTTAAAAATACTAAAATTCTACATTTTTTTAAATAGCCCCTCGGAACAAACATTCTGTATTCCACACTGCTGGCTCTGGTTAACAGGTCTGAAGAGAAAGAGGGAAAAAAAAAACAAATAAATGTAATCGCAGACATCTGCCATTCCAGGCAGTTCCTGGGTCAGCGTTAAAGACTCCAGACTCCAGCTCTGGCATTAGAAAAACCTTGTTTGGCCTGTCCTGGGTCAGTCTTATCACCCCCGGTGATCCCACTCAATCTGCTTTCCCCGCGACTCTGTGGCCGGATTATAAACAGGCGAACAGGCCAGGCGCCTCACCTCCCCGAGCGCTCTCTCCCGCCCGTCACAAGGCATCTAATTGCTAATCTATAATCCTGTTAATGTGCTCCGCTGCCGTCTGATTGATCCTCTGCCAGGCAGAGCAGCGTCGCCAGAGGCGGCGTTAATCCTGTTATCGCGCCGCTTCGCCGCGGCTCCGAGTGCCCGCCCCCTTCCTGTTCGCCGCGTGGCTCCGCCTCCTTTTCACCACCGCGTCCCGCACGCTGGCGTCTGTAACCAATAACCCCACCCGCGCAAACAAAAATAAACAGCAAGTTTGCACGTGCAGGACTGACAGCGGCAGTCTGTTCAGAGCAGCTGCTTACTTTCCCTGCTTTTTCCTGTGCAATCAATCTACTGCAGTATAGAGGACACATACACACACACACACTCACACACACACACACTCTCTCTCTCTCTCTCTCACACACACACACACACACACACACACACACACACACACACAGGTAGACCACACCTCCAAACCCCAGAGGTGCTTTTAACTTTTCTGAATAGTCCATTTCAAGCAGTGCAGCATTCATGGATGAGCCAAAAACATTTCATTTTAAATGCATTAGGTTAGCAACACAGGCCATGTGTTCATTTGAATATTTCAGTCAGAAGAAGCCACAGGTTCAGTTGTTCTGTGGTGCTTGTTTCCTTGCAGTTTGTTATAGGCCTGCTCTATGAGAGAGCAAATCCAAGGTTTGGTTGGTGTTTAGTTGGTTGCCGTGAAAATGCTGTAAGGGTTTGGCTCCTATATGCTCGTGCATTGAATATGTAACACATTGAACTGCGCTCTCCTGCCAGACCTCAACCTTCTGACCCATGGGGCTCTTTCTCTGACACATTTTTACAGCCTTAACCTGGCCCACAGGGATATTCTGTCAATGTGCATAACAGTATGTATGGATCACTCAAGGAGCAATACCATGACCTCTGACCTTTCAAAGGAAGGCCTATAAAGCAAAGGTCAGGTCGTGCTCAAGGTCACGTGACCGCGCCAGGACCGCTGTTCGGCGGAATTCATTGTGCACTGAACGCCCCGGCGCAGTTCTGCTTCAGATCGTTTCTGCGGGTTTATTGCCGTCAGCTGGCTGAAGGCCAATTTAGATGATTTAAGTTTACTGGGCCTAAACACTCAGCAAATCCATAAATCAGTGCATTGATACCGCACGCCTCTGACATCAGAGGCAGGAGCCTTCACGCGCGGCCGGCGCAGTTCTGCCCCAAACGTACAGGAAACGTAAGCAGAACGTTCCTGGGCGTTTGTGATGACGGACGTGGGGAGCATGTTACTCCGATTGTGCATAATGCCACCTTGTCTTCTGCTTATAGATGTGAGGCCTGTGCATCACCAAAGCTACTCATTTCTATATGTAGTAGTTACAGTAGAGATATATGAACATGTATAATATATAGAGAGAAATAAAGAGAAAGACAAGAGAAACTGAAATGTATACATATACAAAGGGGCAGCAGTGTGGCATAGTAGTAAAGAACAAGGCTCATAACGGGATTCCCTGAACTGCCGCTGTACCCTTGGAACATTTACTTAATCCAGAATTGCCTCCGTAAATGTATAAAGCTGTATAGATAGATAACATGTTAAACTGTAAACTGTGTGAGTCGCTGTGGATGGGACATTCTGCTAAATGGCAATAATATAATGTAATGTAACAAAGAGAGAGAAGGGAATAAAACATATATTAATATGAAACTGAAATATACTGCAAAAATGAAAAAAAGTCTCTGCAATCACTAAGCGCATTGAAAGGTGTAAGCAGCATGGCACAGTACAGCTCTTGAATGGTGAGGCAGTAACAGCATTCCAGTATGTATGTGATAACCAGCATTCCTATGTATGCTTTTATATGGAGTTAAGTTACCATCTAAAGATAGACTCTTTTCTCAGAAGTCTGAGTGTGTGTGTGCGCACGCTCACACACGTGTGTTTATAAGAAAGTAATGGATTCCATTTAACAAAATTAAAAGGCAATTCATTTCGTTAGCAATTTAACCAGAACCTCAAGGCGGTGCTGTTTCAAACAAAATGGGTGTATTAATTAAAATGTTTTTCTCCCGTTATTGGGGTTTCGATAATTGTGGCAAACACCTTTCAGAGGGCCTGTGCTTTCGGAGTCTGGCCGTAGGTGCACAATAACCTCTCAGGGGAAATTTATCTTATTAAAAAAGTGACAGTAACCTTTATTTCTTTTTCTTTTTAGTTGTTTTAGTCATTTAATTTTTAATGGATTTTTTTAAGGGGAGGAGTCAAATCAAACGCCGAAAATGTCAAAAGAAAATGATTGCCCAAGGCCATTATGAATCAATCAAGCAAAGCTGGATTTTTTCCACATAATTCAAGTAAGGAATACAGCAGGTAATGAACGCATCTTAAACGCCAGACACCAGCCCCAGTGCACTGCAACCAAGGCAGACACTCACGACACACACAACACACAAGGGTGTGGGTTTGTTTGGGAGCAGCTTTGTTCAGATGAAGGACTGAGAGACACTCATTGGTCAGGTTTTCAAACACCAAAATACACAAAGCTGAACACAGGCAACACATGGATAACCAGATTCCAAATCTGTACTGTGGTTTGAGCTTTCTAGCTGTTGCCAGAAAACGTGCAGTGGGTTGCTGTTATTAAATTTAAAAATGACAGCAAATGAATGTCGGAAACTGTTTTTGTTTTGAATGTCCAGTCTTATGGTCATGTGCTTAATTAGACAGTTAGCCAGCTTCCATGTGCAGAAAATATGGTGGCCAATTATGTTTTGATGTGTTGAACTGGCTGAGAAAACCTAGCATGAGTACATCCTTATTGGCTGCCATTTGCAAACATTCAGAGACACAGTCTTAACTTCATCTGTCAGTTGCAGTTGGCTTCAATGGAGAGACTCTGCTATTGGAGCAACACAGAGGGGACCAACGGGGAAAATGGAGGATTTGAGATGATGTAATGCAGCAGAACAATGAAGATGGAGAAACAGGAGAGGAAGAAAAGCAGAGGAGGAGCATTTAAATGATTGTATATGGCTCAGACGTTGTATGTTCTCGCTGACGCTGCCCCTGTGAAGAGGCTGTGTCCGTATCCTGCCAGGACGGCCGGGTAAGTCAGGCGGGATAGGAGTGTCTGTCGTGCGCAGGAATGATAATCACTCTGCAGGTACCTCATAAAGGTTACTCCTCCTCTGGGGTGCGGGCCTGCAGGCTGGGCCGAGGGTCCCGGGGGGGGGCTGGGATCGTCACGGCCGCCTGCCAGCCGTCCCACGTCAGAACCCCTCTGCTAAATGTTACATTTGAATAAAACCGCATGTGAAGACATTAGAGGATCGCTAGCGAAAACATTCCAAGAGAAGATCTTTCAGAGAGAGACACCCCCCCCCCGCCCAAAACCCCCCACACACACACACACACACACATGCGCACACACACACACACACACCCCACCAGTCATCAAGATCACAGCTGATAAATGTTTTGAAGGTCAGAGTGAGGAAAAAAATTAACATGATAAATAGAAGATCCACAGACCAGAGGGCCCCAGTGTCTGCACAGTTTCAGTCCAGCCAGTCTGTGTGTGTGTGTGTGTGTGTGTGTGTGTGTGTGTGTATGTGTGTGTGGTGTGTGTGAGAGAGAGTGTGTGTGTGTGAGTGTGTGCGGGTGCGGGTGAGTGTGCGTATGTGAGTGTGTGTGTGTGTGTGTGTGAGTGTGTGTGTGTGTGTGTGTGTGTGTCCATCTTGCCAGTGAGATGGAAGACTGAGATCCTCCTTCATTATGTTCGTTTATAATCCTACAGCTCTTACTGCCAGGGGGTTCCCCAGTGCTCTGGCCAAATTCCCTATCTGCCTCTCCCAATCTGTCCATCTGAGCCCCCGCCCCCACCATCTGATTGGCTGCGTTCCTTACCCTCCACATTCTCCCAGCTTGCCTCTGTTAAACAGAAACGAGCTTTCAGTCGACCTTCCTGGCTTGATAAAGGACGATTGCAAGAAAAAATATACGAAAAACTATGAAAATATGCATTTGAACGCAGCTTTTTAAGATTTCAGCACATTTGCTTTACTTACAAACTATGTAATAGCTGACATCATAATAACATAACCAACAATATATTAACACATTAGCAGTACTGACATAATCTCCATTACTGATCATTGCATGATATCTTCAAAAATGTGCAAGTGAATTTGCTCTGCATGTGTATTGCTCCAGAGGCATATGCAGTGTGGACAGTCAGACAGGCGATGGCCACTCCCTGCTCCAGAGGACTTAGCTTTGCTTTGCAGCCAGCAGCTGATTGGACACCTGCAACAACAGCTGATTCAGGTTCCCATTCATTGGTTACATTTAAATTACTGAAGCCTGATCTGGGACAGAGACACCACCTTTTACACTTCCAGAAGCCACTGCTAACTTAGAGGTCTGGATGTTTTACCTGCAGGGTTGTCTTCGAACGTGAAGCAGCACCCTCATTGGCTACTTTGGGAGAATGCTGTTGGCCAGTTTGAGTCACATCCAGGTTACCAAAAGAGATGAATCCGGGGGGGGCCTCCCACTGGAGAGCCTGTTAAAGTGAGACCTGGTAGAGATAAACAGCGAAGCTGATGGCACGTGTGCTGATAAAGCTCATTTGCATAAATTTAAACCGCAGCTCAACAGTTACATGAGCCGTTGTGTTTTCTGTCAGTGACATACATTAAACTTGTTGGATGAATGTATATCAGCTATTTACCAGATGTTATAACTAAGTAGCTAGCCACAAAGCTGGCATTTCAACAGACAGTTCTTTATGTTAGCTAGTTATCAGTAGCATTAACAGATGGTGGAGTGTTTTTTTTTCCTTTTAAAGAATGTGCAGGGACCTATGACCAAACAGGTGAACTCACTTGATCTTTGCTCAGCTAACAACAGTCTCTTCACAAAGAGAAGGAACCAAACTGGGCTGAGAGTGAGAGCTTTAATGTGCGTCCAGGAGCAAAGGTTTTACACTCCCTACGTCTCCTCACCATTCACCTACTAAAGTGGCCAATTTAGTGACGTCAGTGAAGCATCACGTTTGCGGCAGCATCCTGTGAAGGAGAGAGGGGAAAAGAGGCAGACTGGAGCCTGTTCTCAGAGACAGGAAGGAGGAGACAGGAAGTGTGTAGGGGAAGGAGGAATTAGAGAGGAGGAAAGAGGAAGCAGAATAGAGGAAGTAGAGTGGAGGAAGAGGAAGTAGAAAAGGGGAAGTAGAAAGAAGGAAAGAAGGAAGCAGGTAGGAGTAAGGAAAAGGAAATAGGCTTTCATCTATTTGACACCTTGTTGCAAGGTGAACATTGATTATCTGGTTTTCTTCTTTTTAGAACTCACATCATTGTGAAAGGTAAAACTTGTTTTCATGTACTGCAATTCAGAAAATTTTGTGGATTTAGGAATAGACTTATTACTAGCAACAGACTTCATGTCCTCTGGATTTTGAAATAATTATCACACATTAGCATTGACCTGTCTTTGTTGCAATCATTATCAACTATCTTTGAAAAAGTTCCTAAAGATATTGCTTTTACTCCATTCACCTCTTTAGACCTCTGTTATTACTAGACCGACCCTTAGCACATGGAGAATGGCATAATGCAGAGAAAATGAAATGAAGTCATTTTGGTTGTTAAAGGGATGAACATGCATTTAATGTCAATTAAGGAATTAAACTTTAACTGCCTTACTCTGGCCCAATGAATTAACACAGAACAGATCACGAAGGGCATTGCAGAACATAAAGAGACATGAGAGGCTGAGTTGGGTTGAACTGAAAGTTTGAAACAATGAATCAGTGACAAAGAGTAAAGAAGAGTAAAGAACACTTCAATGGTTTAGGCAAACAACATGCATAAGAGTGGGTGGGAGATACTCTGATTTATGAGGGATTTACAACAGTAATTCCAATAAGATATGTGAGAACGGAACAGATATACGCTCCTAATAGCTTGTGATTAAATAATCAGGTCTGTAGGTTCCTCTGAGAGCTGTCGTTTTTCGATGGGTTCATTTTTTACGGTCCAGCCAGAAGCCGAAGTACCCTTGTGCTCTGAGAGATTTTTAATATTCTTTGATTACACACAGATGGATCAATGCCAGTTTTGAGCTGACACAAATTGCCCCCGTAAACAGGAGAGCCTAATCTCTGCTGTTCAAAGCGATGGAGAGCGCTCACTAACTCACCAGATTGTTTTTCGGTTTAATTCACTGCTAACCACACCTCTGTCACGCGCTGTCTGCGCGATGGGTAAAAACGGCTGATTTGCATATGAAACATGGAGGAATGAAAGTCCGCCGGGGGACGGAATTGAGTAAAACGTTTGCGGGGACAGGCCAATTTTCTGCCGGCTGACATCAATGGCTGCAGACGTTAAAAAAATGGCAGACGGAAAACCCGCTATTGACAGCAGGGTCCGGCGGAGCTCGAGAACGAGCGCGGCGGAAACGGCGTCCATTCAGAGGGAAGCCGTTACGGCGCAGGCAGGCTCCCAGATTCAGGAGTGATTA
This sequence comes from Megalops atlanticus, assembly GCA_019176425.1. NCBI lineage: Eukaryota > Metazoa > Chordata > Actinopteri > Elopiformes > Megalopidae > Megalops > Megalops atlanticus. The sequence continues at coordinate 1,560,616 of CM032895.1, read as the reverse complement.
ATGAAAACTAATTTTTCATGGCAATTAAAATGATTAAAGCCGGCGGGGGTGAGGGGGGGAGGGGGGGCAGGGGAGGAGGAGGGGTAAAGATTTTGCCATTGCCAGAATCGCACGAGGACCAAGGCAGGCTCCAAGCCGGAGAAGTGAAATTGCATTAGTAGCTGAAGAGAACTGTATTAAAATGCAAATACACAGCTGTTAATAGTTCTTCAAAAAGCAATAATCCCCCCACAGTCAGTCATGTGTCAAAATGGTTAATGGAAAAATCTCCCAGAGGCACGCAGGGCCCTTTCAATTCCACTTTTGATTAAAGTAGAAATTCTGTTTAGGGAGAAGAAGGATGGGACAGCACGGAGGGGCGGAGGAGTTGGGGTGGGATAGAGGGAGAGGGGGGGTGGAGGGGGTGGAAGAGTTAGGGCAGGATGGAAGGGTAGGGGTAGAGGATTTGGGGCAGGATGGAAGGGTAGGGGTAGAGGATTTGGAGTAGGACGGAGGGGGCGGAGGAGTTGATGCAGGGTGGAGGGGTAGGGGAGTGGTGGAGTTTGGCATAGGTTGTCATCAGGTGGGGTGAGAGTGGACAGGTCAGAGCCCAGGTGAAACCGTGGAATTCCTGGATAAAACATCCAGGTTCCTGAAAGGGCTGTTCTCCGGAAAAAAGTAAGAATTACCTGTGGTTTACCTTTTTAAACTTTACCTGGTTTACTTTACATTTTATAAGTTTCAGTTTTAATTTCCAAGCAAGTCCATCTTGGCGTGCTAAACACAGCCCCTTTCCAAAAAACATTTAGGGCTAATTCACCCTCTGGAACGCTTTGTCAGGAAAAATTGGCCCCATGTGATCATCATCTAGCAGTTCCCAATGACTTGAATCAATCATTCATGTGAGGCAGTGATGGGTTTTTAATGGAGCTGAGCTGTGAGGTTACACAGGTTACACTGTGTAATTTTACTATGCTACTAATGTTACTATGCCAAACACAACAGTCCTTTTTATTCTTCATTGTGTAGAATTTCTCAAAATCTCGCAACCCTTTCTTCTTCCGCCATTATCCATTTATGACATTTATTTTAAGAAAATAACTATGTAGTTTTTTTTAATTTGGCAGTCATAGCTGTGCCATAATTGATCATGCTACTGTTTTACCATCATTCCTCATGTGACTGAGAGTGAAATTTGGACTGAGTAACATTTAAATTTAGACAGAGATGATTGCCTATCCGTAAGAGAAGATGGAAGTCGTTTGGCACCAGAAATGGAAGACAATAACATCACTGAAGAAACAGTCTCATAGTCATTTGTTCTGACACTTAATTATGTTTCTGCTGAAGGTAATGTTTCTAGAACAGAAAAAAGCAAATGCTTTTATGGGTCGGCATACAGAAATTGTAATTGCACCTTTCGCTTAAAGACACATTTCCTTTAGACAGCAGGCTAGAAGTTCGGCTCGGCCACTCCCCGAGACCCTGCAGACTCACCCTTTCGTCTGTCGGTTGCCATGACAAAAACAGTGAATCTCCTCAGAGTGTCAGAGGATATGACTGAAATCTCCAACAACCCACCACAGGTAGCATATCTGAACCCCATTAAGGAAGGTATGTTTCTGATTAAAAAAAAAACAGGATGAAGAATGGCTTTCATTTCACTGAAATAGCATGTGGAGCTGTGATGTCACTTCCTGTTGCTATCTTGATATGTTGAGCCAATTTCATGATTCATAGGGCAGTTGAAGTCTGAAACGATAATGGTTATGGACAGCTTGGGGGGACTTGGCTGGCAAACAGAGGTATGTTTGTTCAAGCAAAGAGGGACTGATGGAGGAAGGTATTGAAAATAAATATTTGTGAATCATATTTTTTCCAGCTATTCATGTATATGTGTAAGCATGGACCGTACCGAAAATGAAAACAAAACATTTTGAGAGATTACAATAATAAACCTGATTTAATTTTTGTGCATCTCTGTCTAGAGGAGCAGATAGACTCCTTCCATGTCTGTAGTGTGAGGTTTTTCCTGAGAGTTTGGTAGATATCCTCTCTCCGTAGCTGAGAGCAGGGTGCCTGTGTTTATCAGCTGAGCAGCTGCTGTTGTTAGAATATGCGCCTGCTTTTGATTGCTCTGAGTCACTGCTTGTGCGACCTGCATGGTACAGTTAGCTGAGGAAGAGCACCTGGGCCAGAGAGACAGGCTGAGAGAAAGTTTCTGGGGTTGGATAGTGCAGTACGCTTGAAAGTACCTGGATGTCACACCACAAATGCAGAAGAAAGAAATGTGTATCGGCTGCACGCTATCCAGGAAGTATTTCACATTTCCTATCCCAGCATTCATTGCAAAAAAGGGGTGGGGCTTATGGCATTGGAGTTCACAAATGGAAAAAATGTTGGAGAATTTGAGTGGCTGTGCATAATTAGTAGACAAGCAGCTAGACAGTGAACAGCTGTTCTATTATTGGCATTATGCAGACATCGATCATTTGATGTACCTTTGCGTAACTTAGCATGCCAGTTGCAGTATTTATTACAAGACCAAAATACCATACCATCTCGCTAGCCTCTACTGTAGCTAACATCAGAGCTCATTAATTTACAATTCTGACAGAGAAGTACATTCACAGTTGATGCATACTGTGTACTGGAGTACTTATTGATGAGTATTAAATGATGAGAACTGATGAGTTCCAAATGATTTAATATAGAGCATGAACTATGCAGAAGAGGTATGCAGAACTGTGACACAGCCACAGAAAGGGTGAGCAGAAAGCCTGGGGCGGGGCCTGTTCAGGTCCAATCTTGATGACATCATCTGAATAGTGAGAATGCGCTTACACAGGCATACGTTTCAAAAGCAGGTGAAGATACGAGAGCGATCCCCACCCGCAGTTATGAAAAGTGAGCATTCAGGACAAACTTTGAAAACAGCCCTCTCACAAGGCCAGTAATAAGGCTCCCCCCGCCAGAGTCCCTCGCCACCCCCCCACCCCACCCCTCCGCGGACAGCAAGCCATCCGCTAAACCTGGCACAGGGTTTAATTACAGATAAGTTGTGAGTAAGCTAAACGCGCTGGATTTCTCCCTCGGGAGGCTAATCGCTTTAAAGCTAACTGCTGATCCTAACTGCC
>CM032895.1:1550000-1552500 GCA_019176425.1 Megalops atlanticus | reverse complement strand
GAAAAGGGGGAAGACTGCCCCCCTTTGTCTCTGTCTGTAAGTTCTTGCTGGAGTGAGTGCTGAATGCCTTACAAAAAACCCAGGGAAGGTGTTTGGTTGGACAGTTGTGAGGGCCGTAGGGGCTTGCGATGTGTTCTGTGGTTCCCCTGGTTCTGAGCGCTCTCACTGCAGTGCAACAATGGATGGTCTTTTTTTCCCAGAAAGCTTCTCACCGATTCCAAGGTTCAGCAGATAGATGCTACGTGATAAAGTGAAAGGTGTTAAAGTGTAGGAGGATGGAGGAGGGAAAGGTGTTAAAGTGTAGGAGGATGGAGAAGGGGAGGAACAGGGCGCAAGGGGAGCGCGGGAGCAAGGCCACCCTGAAGGTTGCCGCGGCAGCGTTTGTGTCATTTCCTGGAGTGCAGCAGGCACTGTGAAAACACTCTCCTCAGCTCACCGCTGCGCTTTCCTGTGTGCTGAGGAACCTTGGAGCGTTTGTGTCTGTTCTGCTCTCCTATTGTTCCCATGACAAATGAAGCCTCAGCCAATCAGAGTGCTGCCCAGCACATGGCAGCCTCTCTGGACCCTTCTGATTGGAAGGCTGTGGCACATAGGCGGGCTGTCAGGTGACACTGGATGGCCACATGCTTTTATCACAAAAGTAGGAGTTCAGTGATGTTCATGTTCTCAGAGGCATGCTAAAGATTATGGGAACAAAAAAATATTCCTTGTTTTTTATTTTTAGAACAAGATAATAACAACATTATGGATATTGGTTAATGGTATTAACATTATGGATATTTGTTAAGGGAACTAATATTATGGATTTTTAAAATGGTAATAACATTACCATTGTTATATATGGATATAACATACATAACTTGTTATAAATGGGTATCTGTTAAAGCTGATGAGTCAGCCACGCAGGAGACCAGGTGTTCAGACCCAGATGCTCTCCTCCAGTACTCCTGTTTCTCGTGCTTCTCCTGCTTCTCCTGCTTCTCCTGTTTCTCCTGCTTCTCCTGTTTCTTCTGCTTCTCCTGCTTCCCCTGTTTTTCTCCTCTACTCTCGCTGCCACCATAGCGCCCCCTGTGGCCATCATGCAGAACAGTTCAGCTCTGCCAGCTACTCGAGGCGCACAAAACATCAGACATGAGGCAGGGCTTATGCGTGTAAGTGTCTGTGTACATGTGAGTGTGTGCATGTCTGTGTGTGCGTGCGTGAGTGTGTTTGTGTGTGCACACATGCAAGAGTGTGTGTGCATGAGTATGTATGTTTGTGCATGTGTTGATGTGTGTGTGAGCATGCCTGTGTGTGTGTGTGTGTGTGTGTGTGTGTGTGTGTGTGTGTGTGTGTGTGTGTGTGTGTGTGTGTGTGTGCGTTTGAGCATAAGTGTGTGTGCTTGTCTTTCATTATCTGCAAATAGTGGGCTGTGTTTTGCAGTCTGATCACAGCTGGAAGCTATAAGGGCCCCTTCGTAGACAAAGATATGTAAAATAAACCCCCTCCTTTCTCCCTGTGTCCGTTCCGCAGAAAGACATCCCCTGCCAAAAACTCAGCAGCGCTTAAATGAGAAGCTGGCCCAGCGGCTGCGAGCAGGTCGTTAAGCTGCTCTGCGAGACGTCACCGAATGCACGCGCTGCTGCCTCTTAATGGCCGTGTAACAAAGCCGCTGGACGCGCCATTAGCGCAGCTCGCGCAGAGCGAATACATTCTCACATCCGCGAGGCAGCGCACGTGCTGGGCGCGAGTGCGAGGAGCACTTCAGTGAAAAGACGCGCGACGGCACTCTGCAGTCATGCGCCCAAAAGCGTTTAATAAAGTAAAACCCAGAAATGATCTGAACACAATGGCTCCCGCAAGAGCCTCTCCATACGTGACATGTAATGAGCGCAGATGGCAAATACTAAATCGAGACAATGACTCGATCACACTAACAGTTTCAGCATGTCTGATATGAGCAGACTCCCGTCATACCTTTAACATCAACAGAACGATGTAATTGGTAAGACCATGAGCACACGGAAAACATTTTAATTTGAATACTGTGTAAGATGAGTTGAATGAGCGCGAAAATCGGTGTGGCGTTTTTAAATGGTTCAAGAAAGACATTACCCTCAACTTCGCCTCATTTTAAAAGAAAAGAAACATTACATATACATATATTTTATGGACATAACTCGGTTATTTCCATAGACAACGCAGAATAATGAAATCGTTATGACCGTAAAGCAAACAAGCTACTTAACCGATCAGTTCTGACTGTTCTCCTTTATCCTACGGGATGTGAATTTATCTGAATATAGGATTGAATAAACATCCTCATGGAATCGGTATATCACCATGCTATGCATATGCGACATCCTTAAACTGTGTGCATCTACATCCTCAGATCTTTTCAACGTACCTTTTCAACCTTTTTAACGTACTGATGATACGAGGGGGCAAAACGATCTAAAAATGACACCTCTTTCAAAGTTCATGAATTTTGGGGAGATGTGTGTTTCAAGGGAACACACCG
>CM032895.1:1517500-1540000 GCA_019176425.1 Megalops atlanticus | reverse complement strand
TTTAAAATTACACATTCTCTAGGAAACGTATTGGTCACCAGCTTTGTACAGGACCCTCAGAAAAACACATTCAGAGGAAATGTGCACTGACCATTACCCATGATGCATGGCTAAAACTGGGGCTTGGGAAATGGGTGTAAAGAAAGAGTGTGCATGCACTGAGAACCTTAACCTAAAACCTGCCAGAGGTTTGGGACTGAGACATCATCACCATTCTCACCTGGATGTGAACTGAACACACTGAGTACAGCACTCTGAACACAGCCCGCTTACTGCAGCGCACTGAACACAGTCAACAAACACAGTGCACCGTACACAGGGCAGTAAGCGCAGCACACTAACTGTAGCACAGGAATGCAGTGTGTATCCACCAGAGCACAGGTCTGATTCAGTGAGCACCCGAGTGGTGCTGTTTTCATATCTGCAACCTCTCTGCCATGCAACGCACATGCACGCATGTTCAGGTGTGTGTGTTTACGTGTGTGCATTCGTGCAAGCAGGAGTGTGTGTGTTTCATGTGTGTGTTTATGGTCAGTGTATCCATGTATTCATGTGTGTGTAATGAGAAAGCCTGTTTGCTATTACCCTGTTATTGCAGAGATTTTTAAAAGCCTGACTCTCACTACAGTAATATCAGAGAATTGCTGGCCTCTGATTGGTCAGTTCCTCTGGTAGGTACAGTGTGCTGCAGAGTGTGTCTCTTTCACAGCCCAGACACACCTGGAGAAACACACTGACATGACACACTTTAGAATCAGCTCCGTTAAATGCTCGCATGCTCGAGAGTACTATAGAAGAATACTAGAAAAGCAAGCGAGCACACACAAGCACAGACACACACACACGCACACACTCACTCACACACACACACACACACACACACACACACACACACACACACACACACACACACACACACACACACACTCACTCACACACACACACACACACACAGGGAGAGGACCTCTCACACACACAAACACACACACACACACACAAACACACAGCGCCATCCTTCACTTATTTGAACGTTTAGGTCAGGACTCTGAAATCAGTGGGGTAGCAGGGGGGTGCAGGCTGGAGACCCACGCAGGGTCCTGCTGCTGTACCCCGGAATTTGCCCTGGCTCAGGAGATGCACAGTATCCTGCTGCCTAAAGGGCTGACAGACAGAGCGCGGGCAGGCGTCCGCTGTGTGATGTAATGGGGAGATTAAGAGCTGTGTGTGCCATTGTGCTGCTCCTAGCTCTTCATTTGGAAGAAGTGGAGGAAAAAAGAAAAAATGACAGTTTCATCAAATCCCTTTCAGCGCACTAATAATATTCTCCTCAAATTGCTGCCTTCATCTTCATCAGGTCCATGCCTCAGTCTGTAATTAGTGGCAGCACCGCCAGCCCTGAGCAAACGAGCACCGAGAATCGGATGCCTTTAATGCAGCCGAGGGATAACTGGGTGTCCACAGTCCAGGCTGTTTAAACGATCCCAGGCTTTCTGAGGGGGTCACAGCTGTCCTGCTCTCTCCCTCCTTCCCTCCCCTCTCCGCCTCTTTCTCACCCTCTCTCTCTCCCTCCTTTCTTCCCCTCTCCGTCTCTCTCTCTCCCACTCTGTCTGTTGCGTTCTCTGTACGTCTCTTTCTCTTTCTCCCTGAAATCATCAGCTGTCATAAAAAAACGTCAGCCATTTCAGGTTCTGGAGAGGAGAGCTCAACGTGTCAACAAACTATGTGGAGACCTGAGTGACAGGTAGAAGCGAAGTTGTGCCATCGTCACAGATAATACTCTAGGGGCTCCAAATATGGCATTCCACACTGAGTTTATTGCGTGTGGTCGTACCATGAGAGTTTCCCTATCAGAGCCTGGAAAAAATCTCTGAATGTAACTGACAGCTTCATCTGATCTTAATTACTCCTAGCATGCAGTAGCAGAACAGGGAGCTCTTATCTTTCACTCAAGGACATCCCTACATGGCATTTCCTGCAGTGAAAACCAGCACTAATTCACTTCAGCGTTAACTTTTAGAGCAATACTGATCTGGGAGTGGTGAGGTGTTTACTGAGCGTTCATAAGACTCAAAGACAAATCTTATACAGATAAGCAGCACATAATTAAATGGTAAAATATGAATTCAAGCTATCAATTGGATGTATATTACAAAAAACCCTTTGATTGTATATGTGATCATTTGGTTTTGAGTCAGACTAACAAATGACAAAAACAGCAAAATACTCAGTAAATACATCACTGCCTTCAGCTCAAGGTTGCCAGTTTCTGGCTACATTTTTCACACACGGGACCTGTCTGAGTCCTTGTGTTAATGTGCTTGAACCATAAAGTGTGAAGACACTGACAGTGCTGCCTATCTGCTGTTTACTGAAACAACTCAGTACTAAAAACAGATACACTTCTGTTAAAATGGGCACGTGTAGTACGTACAATAACATCATGTCTGCTCACAGAGGTCACCTTTGTGATGTCACTGGTTCTGATATTGTGGATTGACTATCCTCATTAAAAATTTAATAATATCCAGAACACTCCAAAAATAAAGAACTGAACTACATCAAAACGTACCACAGGAGAATAAAAATCATTATTTAAAGTTTTATCTAACTTTTACTATCTCGTGTTTTCAAGAAACTTCTCTGGCTGTCTTGTTTCTCCAGATTTAGTCTTAATTTTTTTTCTTATAGATATGTCTTCATAAAAAGATAGAATTGCTGAGAAGAAAAGGGAGGCTGATGTGAGAGGTTTTTTTCTATAATAAGAAAAATCTTAACAAAAGTCATCATGTGGATGAGAAAATATTTTGCAAAACATATTATGCTTTTAAAAATTCAGTCCTGAGTCTTCAAATACCTTCGTCATTTTCACAGAAGTTTGTGATATGGCCTCAAGAACGTTTGTCGCAAGTGATCACAATAACTTCTCGAGATTTAAAGATCTGAAACCGCAGACGTCGGAAGTAATCATTAGCGCGAGGTGTGTGACTTTTTGGACAATGCGCGTCGGACGGAGCCCGATCAATCACGACCAGCGCGGAGGACAGCGCCGCTTCTCGCCTGGTGCCCCGGTTCGACCGGGCGTGAACGAATTTCCCTCAGGCTGGCTCTGTTTCCGCCTGTCAATTACAGCCGCCGTCAGCCGCGCGCAATCCATCACCGCTCCGGCGCGTATGTGCGATACGGAGAGGATAAAAGACACGTTTTACTGTCGTAATCAGACGCGCTCATGCAATTTGTGCGAAAGCGAGCTGCACAGCATCGGTCGGTTTGATGTCTGTTGTGAATTAAGGTGATTCACTCGGGTGAATGATTTTTTTTGAGATTTAATCAAAAACGATTTACTTTCAGTCTTGTGCATAATTTGGCTGCAGACACCACTGTAGTTAATTTAAGGTAATTGCCAGGATTAGGAATAGCAAATGATTACTTTTGCTTAAAAAGACCCTTAAAATATTTCAAGGTTTAGAGTATTTTTGGAGTCTGGGTGTTTCCTGCCAGTGGAGCTGGCTTCCCTTTATATCAAATGCCACACACTTCCAAGCGAGGAACTGTGCAAGTGCACTGAGGAAGCAACACTTCTATATTTAGGACAGGAATAAAAATCCCTTAAAGGATCAGGCACATATGGGGCTTTAGCCGTCTTTTAAAGACGCCAGAGACGTGACCCCAAAGCCGAGGGAAAATCCAGAGGAGAGGATGGAGGACAGAATGGAAGCAGAGGTCATTAATCAGCTGCCCCTGCACCTGCCTGCCCCCTGCCCCCCTCAACCCTGCCACCCTGTTAGAACTGCTGCGCCAGCACTGCCCCCCAGGGTGGGGGGCGTCGGAGTCAGAGGCGAGAGGAACCGAACCTTCCTTAAGAGAATTTAGAATTTCCCCAATCGCGATCACATGAAGCACAGAGCCCCTGACCCCCCTCCCTCCTTCCCTCCCCCGTGTTTTACAGAGCATACGGTCCAGGCCAATATCACCATCAGGTGCTTTTTAGCTGCCCTGTTTCTCCCCCCCCCCTCTCTGCCACTCACGGCTGCTGTAGAGTTTATTCAGGTGGAGGTCACTTTTCTCTCACAAAACAAATCAGCTCATCCTTGCAGCGGGAGTGACTCTGGCGTGGTGCCACTGTGTGCATCCCCTGTCCTATCATAACACAGCTACCTCAGACACATACCCTAACTATTCCGAAGGGGTCAAAGGTCACCCTCACTGGAATATAATAAATATGATAGGCCACACATCCTGTATGGAGTGCAGACCAATGGCGTAAGGCGTAATGCTCACCTGGTCAGTCCTGCACCTCACAGGGTCTCTGTGCACACAGAGGATCACTCACCGTGAGCACAGTCCTGCACCTCACAGGGTCTCTGTGCACACAGAGGATCATGCACCGTGAGCACAGTGCTGTGACCTACCTCACAGCAGACACATTCATCTGCTGCCTTTTAAGGCTTTGCTTTACATGAGGTTTAAATCCGAAAGGAAATTGTAAACCTCTTTAACATGTGCCTGCTCACAAAGCTGATGTACACACGCACATATGTGTGTGCCTGTGTGTGTGTGTGTGTCTGTGTGTGTGTGTGAGTGTGTGTGTGTGTGTGTGTGTGTGTGTATGTGCATGTGTATGTGTGTGTGTGTGCGTGTGTGTGTGTGTGTGTGTGTGTGTGTGTGTGTGTGTGTGTGTGTGTGTGTGTGTGTGTGTGTGTGTGTGTGTGTGTGCGTGTGTGTGTGTGTGTGTGTGTGTGTGTGTGTGTGTGTGTTTGTGCGCGTGTGTGTGTGTTTGTGTGTGTGTGCGTGTGTGTGTGTGTGAGCCTCTAAAGGTGTCTCCTCTGACAACCCCTCTGCCTGCAGTGATATTCTAACCAAACAAAAACAGTAAAACTTCACACATTTTATCACCCGACCTCCACCTGCCTAAACCCAGGCCTGCCATTCATGTCACAGACACTCTGTTTACTGAACAGATATGCAGCTCCCTGTGTTTAACACTGACAGCTCTGTCCCTGTCGTTGCCGAAAATTGAATTTGCCATCTCATCCAATCTCATCCATCCATCCGATGGAGCATCCATTGCTAACACAGTAATGGTGACAGCACCAGAAACACCAGTCAACAACTGGAACCTAAATGCAGTACCTGCAGCAATCCCAAATCCAACAGTTTAGATAGACCTTTTGTGTCTATGACCTACACCAATGCATCCTGCCAGATTTAAAACCACAGGTTTGCATTTCCTACAACTCTGATTGTACTGCTCCCTTCTGGTGGAAGGCAGTAATACACCACTGTCGCGACTCAAAGAGTAGCCCCAGACATTTTGGGTCCATAAGGACTGAGGCGTACGAGACCAGCGTGGGGGGTTTTAAAATCATGTTTCTTTTAAGCAGTTGACAGCTTTTCGGGGGGATAGCCTGACTGCCCCGTCTTTACTGGTCCCCCTCACGGCCTCCTCAGTATCTCGCAGGCGGTTATGAAGTCAGTACGCTTCTCCTGACATTACTGAAGCTTACGGATGTTTATACAGGATATATTTCACAGGATCTAATCTGAATTCTCAATCTATAATAGAGATGCCATGAGTCTGGAACTGCATTTGCAGGTGTGGTAAATGCTCTTAGCTCACAGGCGGTGCAGAGACACACACACACACACACACGCACACACACACACACACACACACACACACACACACACACACACACACACACACACACACACACACACACACACACACACACACACACACACACACACACACACACACATATGCACATGCACACACACACACACACACACACACACACACACACACACACATATATGCACATGCACACACACACACACACACACATGCACACACACACACACACACACACACCCTCACACCCCTCCTCTGAGGAGACTGGTCCCATTCCTTTCTCTGGGCGTGAATGTGGGGCATGGGAGGGACCTGCCAGCCAATTACTGAAGCAACCGCTAATTTACAGTAAACACACAGTCACACAGGTGAGAGGACCTTTCCCTCTCCCAGTCTCTCTCTCTCTCACACACACACGCACAATCACACGCACACACACACACAGACGCACACACACACACGCACACATGTGCATGCACACACACACACACACTCATGTACACACACTCCGCTAATGAACACACTCACACGCACAAACATATTATTAACATTAATAATTTGCTTGGCAGATAGCCTGCACGCATTGACATGCTACCCGTTTAGCCAGCTGGATATTTACTGGGGCGGTGTAGGTTAAGCATCTCATTCAAGGATAAAACAGCAACGGCCCCGCTGGGATTTTCACTTACATTTACATTAAAGCATTTGTCAGATGCTCTTATCCAGAACAACTTACAAAGGAAAGGTTCATCAGTGTGCATAACACATTCAACTCAATTGCTTTACATGAATATCTTTTCAAAGTATGTCCTGAGCATTGGGTTCTGATATATTAAAACAGATGAATAAAAATGGATATGATTGCAGAGAACAAAGGGCAATTCACACTTTACACAATAGCGCAGACCTGTCACATCCAAAAATATTAACCCCCAAAACTGACATGGTAAAGTGAAGGAGGTTTCAATCAGATATTAAAATCGTCGCATATTAAGTGTGAAAGACTGATTTAATCGCATGTATGTAGACACAAACAGCCACTGTGTGTGTGTGTGTGTGTGTGTGTGTGTGTGTGCGTGCGCGATTGTTTTTTGTTACACCCAAGCTCTTAACTAGTCAATCACATAAAGTGGTTTCTTTACTGGATGTGAAAACCTTGTCCTTTTTTGAAACGCTGGAGTTATAAAGACACTCGTAAATTCATCCGTATTGCTGCCCAGGAAAGTCTGGCGTTACGCATCTCTTAGGTGCGCGGACATTCCTCGGCATCATCTTAAGAATCAGCCTATTAAAGGCAGACTGTCCTAAATCAATGCCCACTTGTGATTCTTCCCGGCAGGAGTGAAAGGACCGACCATTTACGGCTGAATCAATTTGCCAGGCTCTCGTATTGCGTGTATCAACACGGCGCTCTTTACACCTGCGGACGGGAGAGAAAGAGAGCCGCTTTCGGTTATCGGGGTCGCGAAGGGAAGCGCAGACAAGCGGCTTAAAAGGAGACAAGAGACTTACTGCATAATATAAAAGATGAAAGTTTAGCTTTAAATCCTCGCAGGCGGGAATCGAGCCCGCAGTTAGCAGACAGAGCAAAAGCAGGAGGTTACAGGTTGGGCACGTGACGGTGTAGATAAAGCGCAAAGTTCTTCACCTAATGTTAAAGGCCACCGCAAAACAATTTTTGCGCCTGCAATTTGAAGGCCGTCTAAGAAACGCTGGTTCTAATGACAACGATAATCGCAATGTAGTTTCTTCGTGAACTGATCACATACATACATTCCGAACGTTTATTTTAAACGTGTTTGTGTTGTACTATTTCATTAATGTATGGCTTATCATGAATGGCTCTAAAAAAACGAACTGCCACTACACCCCTGTCCTTTGAACAAATACTTTGCAGAGACAACTTTAAATGTCTTGAATCGTCAACATTTATTTATTGTTTGTCAAACGACATTTGAAAAATCAACACTTCCTGATTAATTCATAGATGTTATGTTAAAAATATATTTTAAAAACTCAATTATGTATGGCAATTCCAGCTGTTGACCTCCACACACACGGCGGCGTGAAAAGTGTCTGTCGTATGTCTTTAAACAAAAGTAAAATATTTCATTATCATGAAAAATAAATAAATAAATAAACAAATAATCATAATAATAATTGACACCCCTGTTGGAATTGACTAAAAGTACGCTTTGCCTGTAAATGCTAAACGAGTAAAGCAAACGGGCCAGAGGAAAGGAAATTAATGCATTAACACACGCGTTCACGTATGGTTTTGTTTATCTGATTATTCTACGATATATTTGTTAATATGACAGCTACATGTCGTTTCCACCAAAGGCCTAAGCAGTGACCTCCTGCTCCGGTTTCGAGTGGAGCTGTCCAAGGTCCTGAAATGCGCCGTTGAAAAAAGCAAGGATAGTTTCAAGGTCAGCTAAACGCGCCTCCGCTCAGGACGGTTTTAAACGCCGACACAGGGTGATTACTGGAGAAAAGCAATGATGATTTCCGACAAGGTGTAAATTACGCAGAATCTAAATTTAATTTGTAAATTGGTATCCCTAATTATGAATAAATGTAACACCTAGGAGCTATCCAAAAAATTCGAATGCTTCTTCTCAGCTGTTTCCTTTTTTGTCGCTGATGGAAATCACTTTAAATAGGCTACAACTTGATGTTCACTGTCGTGTTGTCAAAAGGTCTGGTCTTCTTGTCGTTGAATTTCACCACAGCAATATAATACACGCGCAGTGTAAGAGATGCTTCGTGTCAAACGCACTCAGTATTCGAAACCGATATCAGCGCAACGACAGCGAAAGCGTGAACACTTTACACGGCAATTCAAAAATCACTTGATGTAAAATCTCCAGAAGATCGGCCTTGCTCCGTGATGGAGCGATTCATAGGCAAGTGGGAGCGCGACAGTTTGCGCCGAGGTGAACTTCTTAAACTGAATGTAAACACAATGTGTTTGTGTCCGCAAGCAAAAATGCAATCATAGCGATTGGTTACAGTTGTCATATGTGGAAATAAAATTATGAAGTGTTTGGCTATACCTCATAGCCAGGGGTGAAGACAAGGAGATGTCCAACGTGGAGAACACGAAACGCGCTCTATAGTTTTACATGACAAATCACTTCAAAAGCCTAAACAGCGCGGTGGAACTGTGGCGATAAGATGCGGAATTCTTCTGCCGTTGCTGGTGCGTGGCTGAAGCTGTCCGTGGACAGGAGCCTACCACTTCCACAAAAGAAAACGATTCCATAAAGGCCGGACCACGCCACTGCTGCGTATGTGAAAATTAATGTTACAGTAAATGAAGTTCTGATTAGTCATGCTACCAAAAAAAAGAAAAGGAATCACAGTTCCAGTATAAACCTGAAAAACGTCTGATCGACGATATTTGTATCATTTACATATACACAAAACCTCAGCTATTCGCGTTTTAAGATACTGTTCATAATTCTGTTTAAGGCAATAAAACAAATCCTGGTACTTTAGGATTTAATTGGTTTACACAAATCAACCTTTTCTATCTGAAAGGTACCGCATGTGATACAGCTATTCAATAACCAAACTTAGTGCTGTCAGAGACACTCATACTGTGGAGAATCCAACTTTCATGGGATTGCCTGCGAGTTAAATTTGAATAGATCATGTTTGAACAGTCTTTATTTGTAAATGAATGCTGTCTATTATTCTCAAGACATTTTAATTTATTTCATATGTCATAATATAAATTTTTTGCAACTGTGACTGACTATAACAGTGGCTGTTCGAATCGGCCCCTTATTGATTTGAATATCCCTTAAACACAGCAAACTGACTGTGATATCAGGCATTGGCTCACTTTTCGCTGATAACTACGCTGATATTGTAAAAACCTTCCTCAACAAGATATTAAATTATTATTTAGTTTCCCTCCTTGACCGGGGCATAGTTGAAATATTTCGGAATCATAAACTGTGTGTGTGTGCGTATGTGCGTACGCGAGAGTGCCTTGGCGTGTGTGAATCCTACAGGACGCGTGCATGGAAAGTGGCGGCCGACTCCGGCTGACATTTAAACGTAGAAAGTGTGTTCAAAGCAAAGAACAGCAAGATGTGCTGTCTCGTTTTAATGGAAATACCGTACCATGTCGAAGAAGTCAAGTTTTTCTCTCCTACTGACAACTAGAAAATTTATTTTTAAATATCACTATAATTGCATTATTAATTGGCATAGCAGACACCTCGGTCTAAAGCTACTTAAAGACAGCAGTTTACACTTAGCATATTATCAATCCATACATATGAATATTTCGTACCTTCCCCAAGGATACAATGGCCGTAACATTCCTGCAACCTACAACAGTCTGGCAGCAAGAGCGACCTTATGAAGTTATGGAGTTATGGAGGTATGCGTGGCCAACTGCATTAAAATGGCAAACAGTTCCATCTGGAACATTATCTGTCTTTTAGGTCTGTTACGTCACAATATATTTTCTTTAAAACGGGTGTTCTTCGCGGCGCATGAATGAAGTGGTGAGTTTTAAATAGTCTACCGTTTCAAAAGTGGACCGTATTTCAGTGCAAACGAGTATCACTATTCAAGTGTCATTCTAAATACTTAAAGGACCTTACTTCTGAATAATGCAATTTAAGCGCTAAATATACCTGCTTGCAATATGACATTGACATTGATTTTAAACCCTTGTTTTAAGTATTTTGTATGCGACGACCTTCGTTTTACTTGCAGAATAAATCCGCGTCTTCTGTCTTTGTAGTCGACGGCGCTTTAAAAACGTACGGCTGTTCACATTACAACTCTGCCCAGCCAGCTTGCAAAAGCTTCACCACTTTTCTGAATACAGTAGTAGATTCGTCGTGTCATTTTTCTATGGTTGAGGCGCCCCCTTGCGAAGCCATGTCTGAATTGCACCTTTATGTTCCGTCAAACGGTAAAGTTTAGACTAGCATTGGTGCAGGGCAGTCTGGACCAGATTGATTGACAATGGCTTTAGGTATAAAACTAATACTAAATTATAATAGTATTTGGGCACTTTGGCTCTTGATTCGGCATACAGACAAATAATATTTTTATGAAAAAATGTTTGTATTAGGTCCCATCAACGCATTGAAACAAAAGTACTCAACGCAATATAAATTAATTTACACACTGCTATGCGCAAAGTCGATGAGAAATTCAAAAAAATTTCAGATATTCAGATCGTTTTTTTCAAGAATTACGATCAATAAAATAACTGTCATATAATGCACAATACATTATTGTCATTATGTAATTTAATGCAACTTGATCGTTTTCATAAATGGTAAGAACACTACTTGGAACGAACCAGCGCGTGTTCTCAGTTACGCGTCAGTCGAACAGTTTGCTGAATGATACTGTGGAAAAATGCCACGTGAAGGGAAAGAGAGAATCAAAGGAAAAAGGAAACTCACCAGGTAAATCGCGGGCGCGAGGAGAAAGACAGCGCGCCAACACGCAGCCTGCATCCTCCCGGATCTTAAAGTTCCACTGATGTCCGTGCACTGAATCTCGTGTCTTTGTAGACCATAGATCCACCTGGTATCCGCTTTACAGAATAGAGAAGCCCCTCATCAGCCTAGGCAAAAATGACATTATACACCCCATGACCACAGAACAAGCTTACACTTGGACACAAAGGAAAGGAAGGAAAAACAAATTACGATTACACAGGCATTAATCCGGACAGAGGGTGAAGCAATCTCATAATTCAATGAAAGATGAAAATTCAATTGAGGACAATCACAAGGGATCAGTCCTGATCTGATTGTCTTGCGGTGCCGCGCGGCGCGGTCCTTACTGAAAAGGGACAGAGAATTTAACTGGCACCCAACCGTCGGCTGCGCCTTTATACCGCGCGCGTAGTAACACGCTCGCACAATGCATCCGGAGAAAAACCTCGGAGACAGGGAGTACCCGAGGGGCCGGTGTTGGTGGGGGTGGGACAGAGACCGAGAGAGAGAGAGGGCGAGAGTGTGCGTGTGTTTGTGTGTGCGTGTGTGTGTGTGGGGGGGGGTTCATTCCTTTAAATGTGGTCTTTACACTGACAAAGATAAGTCAACACTAACGCTTTCAGCTTGTGGAATTCCTGCTCGACTCTTAAGTTACTGCGCTGAATTTCTGAATCGTCTTGCCGTTTGTAGGTCTGCAGCCTTTTCCACCCTGACCTCAATACGTCCCAAAGTATCTATACTAGCTAGGGATTACAACGACGTGAAACGTCAATCTAAGCCATTTGACCCATAATAACACTGGATTTGTGTGCTTTAAGTCAAATGACAATGCATAGGACCCGTAAGATTTACTCATCCGTAAGCTAAATGATGTAACTGGCACTGTGTGTGTGCGTGGCGTGGCGGGGGACGACGACGACGACTATTATTTCGCTTCTTTCTGTTTAAATTAACGGTAAACGGGTAGAGAAAAATATCTGTAAACAAGGGGAGCCGAGCGTGTCCTGTCTGCAGCTCTGCTGTTGGGAGCGCTATACACCGGCCCATCCTCCCGGTTTATTTTGTATCACCGCTCTCCGTGTGGAGGGACGGACTACGCCGAGCCTAGCATGATCTAACAACTGTCAGAGGTTAGGATACAATTCCACCACCCTCTCCTGAAGTTTATCCCTGACACTTTCATTGTGACACGCGTGCAGGTGAGAATCGCACCGTTTTAAAAAGGGCCACCGGCAGGCGGCGAGACCACTTCTGGACGACAGGTCTGAACACTACGAAGTCATAAATCGCTAGAGCAGCGATTCACGCTGTGTGCTTCACCGTTAGGGCTCAGCTTTTCTCCAGAGGAAGTCGAGATGGGTACCAAGAAAAAACAAGAGAAGTCTCTTTTGACCAAGGCACCTATATTTTATCCATATCTCAGGAACAGGAGAGTTACCGTCACTAACGCAGCGCGCCGTTTTCCAGGTGCGAAGATAAGTGACCACGTGGGGAGGAGGGCAGACTCTGCAGGTAGTTCCCAGTCCTGCCACAAACAGATCCAGGGTTATTTTTCGCAAAGTTAATCCTACCCTTAACCCAAGTGTGCGGAAAATGCCTGGGATGGTGCAGCTCACGAGACCGTGCGCTCTGCTGTCTTCCACGCACTTCCAGACTCCGCCCCTGCTCGTGAGACGTCATAAGGGGGCTTGAGATGCGATATACAAGGTATTTATAATGCAGTCCGACCCAGGGTTCATAGTTACCACACCGGGGCTAAGGACGGCTTTCACTCTAATCGCTGAGGTGTTGTGACCTTAACTTTGAAGCAAGTATTACATTTTGAAAATACAAACACAATGTTTTTTTTTTCCCAGAAAGTTCAGTTACCCCCAAGCATTACCTACTCCATTAGAATACAGTTAAGGGTGAAGTGACTGAGTGGTTAGACTGAACAGCATCAAGAGGCCACTGGTTGCGACTGTGTATCTGCTTATAAATCCACATGATAATCACAGTTCCACTGTTTATGCTCTGTTTCTGAAGGCAGAGCTCTGTTTCAAAATCAGTGCTGTGTCTTTATCCATGTTTCGTTTCGGAGAGGGTGACCTGTGCTCCCTCATGTCTGTCTGGCCCGTCTATATCAGCTACACTCTGGTGCCTCCCTGACGATCTGCAGATCGATCTCCCCCAGGGGATTATGGGAGACGGGGGTGTTGCTGAGGCAGAGGAGGGGGATGGGGGTGAGAACAGGGATGGAGAGGTCAGGGGTAGAAGGCCTAAACTGTGAGGGTGGACCGAGGAAAGGGGGTGGGGGGTCACAGGGAGGCTGGATCTGATAAGCAGGCCTCTGAATTCTGTGGAGGAAGGACAGAGAGAGGGGTGAGGAGGAAGAGGGGGACGCAGCATGGAGTGTGGTGGGGGGGTGGGGATGTAGTGTGTAGAGTGGGGGTGCAGTGTGTAGTGGGGATGTAGAGTGGGGGTGCAGTGTGTAGAGTGGGGATGTAGCGTGTAGAGTGGGGGTGCAGTGTGTAGAGTGGGGGTGAGTGGGGTGCAGTGTGTAGAGTGGGGATGTAGTGTGTAGAGTGGGGATGCAGCGTGTAGAGTGGGGGTGCAGTGTGGAGTGTGTTGGCACTCTGACAGTGTACTGTGTGCTGGGCTGAAAGAGCTCAGCAGCAGAGTGCAGGTGTGGGGGAGAGAGGGCCAGGTGGCCGGGAGACCTCCACACAGAGTAAACTGCACTCTGACACAGGGGACGTCTGTACACTGTGTGTGTGTGTGTGTGTCTTTCACATAGCAGACCCCTGAGCCCATCACCTGAATGTTGAACCTATCTAAGACACGTCCCTGAGGAAGAACAAAACAGCCCAGTGATGATGATTGATTGGACACACTAATTCTCTGAATCAGTCTTATAAGAGCTGTTTGCCTTGTGTTAAGCATATGCTTAGCAAATCCAGCCAGATGCTTTCACTGGATTTCCTTCTGCAAAGCTTATTACAGAGATTCTAAACCTGGGGCACAAGGACCACCAGGTGTAGATTAAAGGTGGTGCCTCAGATCAAGGTAAAATAATCCCTTACGCTAATTAATCTGGCAGACAGCATGAGGGAATAACAGGAGTTACAGTGTGGGGATGGAGAGGGTGCAGCTCCAGCATAAAGCAGCAACCCTCTGCCTTTCCAAACTGTCCCAGAGGTCTTTGATCTGCCATTGATACACATGTTCTTTAGGCATTACAGAGTGAAGGTGATCCAGGCACCGCTGCACAGAGAGGGCCACAGCGCATCCTAAAGGGGCTGACAGAGACGAATGCAGGTGCGGAACGGGGGGTCACATGACCCAGCTGGCGGGCACTGAGCCGCGCCCTCACGGGGAGGGGTGGGGGGGCGGGACTTCATACATGAACACCTGCTCACCGTGCGCTTCTGCGGAAAGAAAAATGACGCTGTCATCCTCTGCAGTTTGTGAGAGGAGAGCTGCATCATCGTGTATTTATTTTATTCAGATATTTCTCTGCGCTGGCGCACACTTCTGCATTTTCTGCTGCCTCGTGTAATTTCAGGTTTGCCAAGACTGTAACCGGCCGAGGCAGTCTCTCTGTTCTGCGTCTGTCGGCTCTGGCATGGTGTTAGGTTTGTGTGAGGGAGGGCTGAATGGAGTTGTAATGGATTTTATTGGTCTCTGATTTTTAAATTAGTCTTTTCATTACAGTCTTCAGGGACAATTTTCCATTTTTGGACCATAAATTTGTTACTCAGTTGTATTCTGGAAATTATGAAAACTTAAAAAAAAACAATTAACTCATAGCCCTTCTGCAGACCCTAAAAAAGAGATTGGAACCGGTACTGTATGATCCTTGATCCCTCATGATCAGCACACACTGTGCACCCCACCCCACAAGTTGTGCAGACTGCCTCCCGGAGTTGGTCTGGTTCTCGCAGGCTGTCTGCATGCTCCTGCTCTCAGCTGTAATTGTTTGGTGGCTGATGGCTATCCGAACGGAAGCTTCAATCTCTTAATCAGGATTTGCTTCCTTGATATCCCTATGAGACGATTATTTCCAATTGAATCTGGCTCAGAGCTGCAGATAACAAACAAAGGCAGCGTTCGCCTTGATCTGGAGACGCGGGACTAATGGGCCTGCCGCTCCCGCCACACTCGCCCCCGTAAATCACATTTCTCACTCGATGTTCGATAGCTCCGAGGTCGAGGCAAAGGCAGCCGCTTGAAACGGATTCAAAACGGCAATTTAGAGGATTAGGTCGCTCTCCAGGACTTCCTCTTTCTACCGATGGAATTTAAATTCAATTTAAATGAGAAGAGCAGGACCTTTAATGATCACATTTACGATATGGTATCAGGATCAAGGGGAAGCTGCCCTCTCTGCAGCACCGCCTGCTGCTGGCTGAGCCGCTACAGGAGCCATCTGTACACACAGCCACTGAAGAGAGCAGTAATTACAGGTAAACAGGACGAGGACAGCACTGCAGATACAGGTAAACAAGACGAGGACAGCACTGCAGTTACAGGTAAACAGGACGAGGACAGCACTGCAGTTACAGGTTAACTGGACGAGGACAACACTGCAGTTACAGGTTAACAGGAAGAGGACAACACTGCAGTTACAGGTAAACAGGAAGAAGACAGCACTGTAATTACAGGTAAATGCATTGGATGAGGGCAGCGCTTCAATTACATGTGGACTCCAGACAGCCTGTCCACATGTCTGCATTAACCCACCACCAAACCTGACCTCTGACCCCAGTAGGTGTCAAAGGTCACTCAGTCTCTGGTATATCTCATCCTGCCTTCAAAGAGATCCAGTGTTGCTCCTGTTACCATCGGTCATGTTTGTGCTGCACGTATAAGCTGTTTTTAGGAGTGCATGTGTGTATGTGTGTGTGTGTGTGTGTGTGTGTGCTTGCATGTGTGAGAGAGATGTTTTCTGGTGGGAAGGCTTCATATTTAAGTGTGTATTTTTGTTCCATTAAGGCCCCTACATCGGCTGTGAAAGAACAGTAAGACAGAGATGAGTTGCCGTGGTGATGAGCATTCTGGCAATGGCTGGGGTGACAGCAGCAGAATTAAAGGGTTTCAATCACTCAGCACAGCCAAGCCCTAATGACTGTATTTCTGTTCGTAAGTTTGTATTAAAACAGAGATTCACTCAAGAATCGGCCAGCATCAGGCTTGGTTTACATCACTGAAGTTTACTGAGAATTTATAAATATTGTGCTGTCTTTCATTGCCATCTAGTGGGTCATGTAAGTATTGCAGCATGGAAAGGCATTGGATTGTCTTATGATGTATTGATAGAATTGGCAAGGGTTACATGGAAATTCAGGTCAGAGCATCTTAAGAAACAAACTGGAAGCCTTACTAAAACTACACTAACACCATTCCGCAAAGTAATAATTTTCAAATATCAGCACATTATATGTACTTTCCTTATGTAAGAAATGTGAGCAACAAGCAAAGCACCTTTCTGCTTTTCACAGGA
The DNA here is from genome assembly GCA_019176425.1 of Megalops atlanticus. NCBI lineage: Eukaryota > Metazoa > Chordata > Actinopteri > Elopiformes > Megalopidae > Megalops > Megalops atlanticus. Next base: position 1,523,403 of record CM032895.1, on the reverse strand, counting down.
GTCAGTGCATAATTAACTCATATTTATCAGATTAGATGGAATTTGGTAAGAACCAAAACTGGAATCAGGGAATCCATCTCCTGAAATGGCAGCTCCAAACTCCATCTCCAGGTCTTAGATCCTGCATTGTTTCTCCTTCTGTGACCTTCATCACCAAGTATTGAATCTACTCAGTCCTTTAGAAAAAGTCCACAGACACATGGAGTGCATCTGTGAATGCATGATGTTTCTGGATGCGCCGATTTCAAACCAACCACAAAAAGAACTAAACAAGACTAGCATTTTCTGCATTTATTATCAGCAACTGATCAGATACATATATAAAGAACCTGTAGGAAAAGGACAGCCTCAAAAGGTCCATTTTCATGCCATCTGCCTCCGGTGACATTACGCACACACTTCGAGAGGTTTGTACTAAACACTTCTGTGCAATAAAAAAGAAGTATGCTTATGTACAATTACAAAATAAAAAAGTATGTTACTTATTTACAACTCAAAATGAATAATAATACAAAAAAATCATAAGTAAACATTCTTTTCGCCTGCTGCCCACAAAGCCGACATTTTGAGCAGCAACTCGAACATCCTGGGGAAAAAAAAAAACAGGACAGAGGCGAAAAGCCTGCCGTATCCCAGACAACAATCACACAGAATCAGACCCTCCTGTGTCAGCTCTGTTTGAACACATCCGGAATCAGGTTTCCTCGCCCACAGACATGTGCGGCCGGAGGAAATTCTGCTTGGCTGAAAAAGAGGCAAAATCACTTCACCTGTGTGCAGAAAAATGTGCAGATCCTTCTGACGACAGCATTATTCCGGCCGCACAGAGAACACAGCTGCAGATTTTTTTTTTCTGTGTCTCCGTAGTGACTCCACAGAGGCCAAAGTCATGATCTTATTGTGGTCTGCTGCTTTCCTCCCAATTGATAGTCACTTCCATGTCACCCACATTGAGGAGGGACTATCACCAAAACACAGAAGCATGAAGAAAAAGAAAAGCTGTTGGTCATATTTGGTCAGACACTCTGCTGCTTGTCTGGGATGGTGACCAGGTGAAACCACACAATAAATAACCACATGCATATGCTTAGAGCTGTGCTGGGCACAGCATGAAAACATGAACTGAGAAAAGGAACTGGAGTCTGCACACGACTCTAATGCACCCAGAGGGGTTTATCTGCACACACGGTACCGAGGATCACGCAGCACAAAGAGCCCTGTGGATGGAGACTTTTTCCATCTTATCTGGGTGCGGGGATAAAACCACAGGAGCATTAGCACACTGCGTTCTCCTGTTCCCATGACTGAAGCATGCTGCACATTTTCCGAGGGGGTGACTGTGCAGAGAGGACTGGTTTTCTTCCCCGTCACAGCGGCTGGAATGGATGGATGTTTGGTCCAGAAAAGGCCTACCATCCGAGACAGAGGAGAGAGGCCACACATGAAGAGGAGCAGATACTGCAGGTGCAGTAACAAACTCACTCCAAGTATCATATAAATGACTGATTATTGCAATGAGGCAGACACTGTCTGTCTGGTGAGAGTAGTGAGCCGGTCTGAATGCACAGAGCAGTGATGACAGATAGAGATACTGGAATATTAGTCTCACAGCCGAGTGTCGTGTGAGACAGAGTATTGGAAGAGCTGGCCACCGTGGGGTCAGTCTCAACTTGGTCTCACAGAAAAAAACAAACATACAAAAACTACCTGTAAACAGCCTTCAACACCACAGTATAGGAAACTATTGCAGCAACAACACATTTTAAAGTCAGGCAGAAAACTAGACGCAAATTAGAATGCAACTGTACAAACCGCAAGGGTTACTGGCTTTTTAAAATAAACTGCCATCAGAACAAAAAAAGCAAAACAAAACTGACATTGATTTTCATCCTGTCACATAATAGAACTTTAAGATACTTTAAAAAACATTAATAAACATCTGTGTATTCAAATTTGAAAAATGTATATTTTTACACTTTTAGGACAAGACTGCACTTCATCCAGTTTACAGAGAGGCAGTTTTCTGAGGAAACGCGAAATAACTACATAACATGCTGCACTAATATAGTGCAAAATCGTGCCTGAAAATAAAGAGAAGGAAAGAAGGCCAAAAGTCTTGAGAAAATCAATGGAGCTTTCTGGAGAAGATTTTTACATTTGTGAGCAATGGGGATGGTAAGACTTCAGACCCATACTGAGTGGACCTACCATGCCTTGTCAATCAGTCCCTCATATGAACCAATCAAAAGACTGCTCACAACATCAAGCTGCTGTGATTGGTCCAGATGAGCGAATCACTGTTTTCATAATGCCTCACTGTCCCCATAAAACGTTCGCATCCTTCAAGAATAAAAAAACTGGCAATAAAAAGCCTGGCATCGGCTCACAGTCCCCCTTCTGTGGGAGGAGGGGAAATTGTTTCTCTAAAGCAGGCTGCAGACGGAGCCGGACACAGTCCCCGCGTAGGCCCCGCCCCTTCCTCAGAGGACCATTTGGCAACGTGCCGCTGTTGCTAAAATCCTTACAGCAAGGCTCCGCCACACTGCCCGGGAGGCTGCACGCCATTGGCCAGCGGCAGAATGGAGGGAGTGGTTTCTTCTGCTCTTCCTGGAAGCAGGGCGGGGCAGAAAGGCATCCCAGCAGCACCCTGCACTCGGTGTGAAAAGCAGTTTGCATCACGGAGAAAAAAGCGAAGGCCGGCTCCCTCTCGTCAGTCCGGGTCCCGAAGGCTCCTGTGAAATGAAATTAGTTAAAAACGGGAAAAAAAGGGAAGATGCAGGTGCTTGTTAAGCAAATGCCATTGCTCTAAGCGATCAGCGCCGTGTTTGAGCTTGCGAGGGTCTGTGTTTCACTCCCAAAGTCAATGGCCCATCCCAGGGTCAAGGTCAGCCCGCCACAGATGGTGCTGAGGCTGAGAACCAGCCGTGTTTCCATGACAACCAGTCTGTCCAAGGACATTACTCATCACCATCGCCGGTCAGGGGTCAGAGGTCACTCTACATGTCAGCGTCCCCATCATACGCCAGGGTTAGGGGTTTGAGTCTGTTGGTCTGTCTTCTCTGGGGCTTCTTCGGCTTTTTGCTGAGGGAATAAAAAAAACAAACACTATTTCATCATCCTCAGCTTGTCACCTGTAATTATACTGCCTTTAGCTGACAGGAAGCTTTTCGTATGGTATTACATTATATTATTATTAAAATGGTCTTGAATATTATGTTAATTCCCAGTTTATATTACAGATGAGCTCTGGATTTTTCAGAAGAAAGGAGATACTCCTCTTTCTGAACAATAAAAATCATCTGTTTTGATTTCTATGAGGCCAGGCGTGCCATCTAGCAATTAACTGCCAGCTGAAGCATTTAATCAACATTTTTTGAAAATTTTACATCCCTTAGAGATGCTATTTCAATTCCTTCACTTCCTATTGTTAAATTAGATGCACGTACACACACACGCACACACACATGCACACATTCACGCGCTGTACACACATACTTCATGTTCAACCTTGTAGTGTTCTACACATTAGCACACAGAGGCCTTTGCCCTCGGACAGGACTGCAGTGGCTCTGTGGAACAGTCTGCTCCTTTGCTCCATGGGTTACATTCAAGCAGCGCACATCTCAGTATCTCTAAGAATACTGTGTGAGAACACTGTCACATCTCAAAGAATAATGCGGGAATACTACTATATCTCTAAGAATAATGTGAGAATATCTCTGCCAATATTGCGGCCAACTTTCCTAAGGCAGCAAACAAAATGGGAGTGCTGCTCTGAGAAACTTCTGGAACATTTCAACAGAACGAAGTGATCTGCTGATCCAAGGTTAATTTATTTTTAGGGAAGTTTTTGTGGGCTGTGGGAGAGGTGAGGTTTATGCACGGTTTATCCTGCTCTCACTGGTTGCTGCAGTGGCCCATGCATGCAGCATCATCACCCTCTGAGAGATTCCATTCCACCCGTTACCATCTATCCCAGTGCAGCCACCCACCCCCCACCCGAGGCTCACACGAACACGGTCAAGGCTCGGTTTTATGATGTCATGACCGTGCTTGACCGTGATTGGCCAGATTGTGCTGCAGAAGCTGGTGAGGTCACAGCAAGCAGAGGCGGGGCTGAAGTGGGTTTTGCTAAGCAAAGGGAAGCACAGTTTCCACTCACCTCAGTGACGACTGCAATGCATAAAACAGTGCAGACTGTTAGGCAGCTATCAGACCCCCCTCCCCCACAGACATTAAAGATTTCTGACTTCCACTGAGATGGATCAGATTCAGGATCAACTGAAATTACCATAAGCAAGTGCAACACAATCTGAGAATACAAAGATTAATGGAGCACAAAGCACAGCGAGTGCTTCATGGATGCAACAAACTAGGACTTTGATAAAGACGTACATGGCAAATGAACAGAACAAGAAGAACTAGAAAGGAAAGTTTGAGGACAAACTAAGTTGGCTTGAAAAAGCTTAGCATGTCAGTAGCTCGCAGCTACAAGCTCTGCTGGAGAGACAGTCTGGATCCGTGGCCACTGCAGCAGCCCTTTGTGACATCACAGCATGTATTAGAATGTTCAGATTCTGAATGTTCTATCCATGTTAATCAATGGGACTTTGGGTCTTTTAATGTAAAATTGTAAATATCTCCAAAAATATTTTAGGCATCATACTAGTTGAAGGTATTGGCCAAGTTTTGCAAATGAAGCTGAAAAGCTGTAGGAGGAGGAAAAGAAGAAGAAGAAATAACAGGAACAGCAGTTTGACTTTTTCAAGCCAACATCAATACATGACTAGAATGGGAAAATTAATAGTGGATAGTTTTTCAGTGAGTAATAACTACATCTGACCACCAGGGAGCAGTGTTGGTGTACACACAGACACAGCTGTTCACAGAGAAAGGCAAAAGAATTTCTCTAAGTATCCAGCTGGTAACCTTTCATCTGCTTAATGTGATGAAATAATCAGCTTACTAAATCTACAACACGATCTAAAAAGTTAAGATAATATAGACGAGGAAAACACGTCACACAGAGTTTGCTAGCAGAGTTTTCTGCCACTAACAGAGTGAGAATATTAGTCAGCAGCTTTCTAGCAATCTAGAGATTTTACCAGCGATGCTAAGGGGCTGCTCTATAGCCTATGGCATTCTGATTACCTGACATGGTCACCTGACCGGGACTCTTAAGTAGGGAGAGCCAATGGTAGTAGAGGGGCAGGACTTCCTGCACCAGCAGCTCCAATGGCTGGCCAGGCAGGACAGTGACAGTAGTGGGGTGTAGAGTTACAGAGGGATCAGCAGTGCCAGCCAGGCCACCCCCCACTAAGTAACGCTCACAGCTGGCTGCTGCTGGCACTCAGGGCATGTGAAAGTCAACGTGTGCTCTTTTTGTCCCATCCAGACCACCGTGCTGGTGGGCGGGTCAGGGGCCGGGACAGACCGCCGTGTCACACAGTAACTGGCAGTCCACCAGCAAGATGGAGGGAAACAGAGGGGGGGGGGACAAGGTTCCAGACAAAATGAATGAATGAATCTGAAAAAATTAAACCGCAGGAAAATGCACATCGATCACATCACAATGATGAGGTGGTGAAAGGCCAAGCCAGCAAACGTACCAAGCAAGGTAGGTCATTGAGATTATAAAGACCAGCAGCACAAACACACCAGCTGCCACGCCATAAACCCAGGTTTTCAGCTTGCCATCTGCAGAGAAAGAGAGGAAAACGGGCTGAATGTGAGAGTTCAGCACAATGCAGAACAACAGTGGGATCAGAAATGCTTTCTGAGAGAAATCCATTCTGACAGGCAGGTGGCGCTATTGCACAAGCAGTGCTAAGGATCAGCGCTCCGAGCTGCATGCAGTCGACAAATCTCTAATAGTCATAATTTAATTTATTTTAATGTAGTCA
>CM032895.1:1452500-1512500 GCA_019176425.1 Megalops atlanticus | reverse complement strand
TACTGTGTGTGTGTGTGTGTGTGTGTGTGTGTGAGAGAGAGAGAGAGTGTGTGTGTGTGTGTGTGTGTGTGTGTTTCTGGGTATGCAGCACTTAGACTCCAGCCTTCATTTTTCAAAGGCATGTGGAAGCTCTGTACTCGGAGTAATCTCTTTACCAGAGAGGAGCACACACACACAGATGTGTCCAGGTGCAGTCACCAGTCGCAGTTGGAAGGATTGAAACATTAGTGATTTTCACAGATAAAGAACGGGTGAATTTGTTTTTGGCAGAATTGTGGCGTTACCTGGGCAGGGCACGGTGCAGGGCTCCTCCAGGGCCACCCTCTCGCCCCCCTCCCCCAGCAGGGGGTCCAGGCCCTCACACGGGTCCCCATCCACCATGCTGCCCTCGTCCTGCTGCGTCCCGTCCCACACGAAGCACGACACGTTCCTCACACGCTGGCCCTCTCCGCAGCGCGCGTCCTGACACACACACACGCACACGCACACGCACGCACGCGCACACACACACACACGCGCACACACACACACACACACACGCACACACACACGCACACACACGCACACACGCACACACACACGCGCACGCACGCACACACACACGCACACACGCACACACGCACACACACACGCGCGCGCGCACGCGCACACACACACGCACGCACACACACGCACACGCACAAACACGAGCGTACACACGCACGCACACACACGCACATACACGCGCACACACACACACAGGCACACACAGGCACACACACGCACACATATACAGGAAATGTGTTAAAATCCTACAGAGAAATCCTACAGAGAAATCCTACTCCTACACAGAGCCCTGCAGCCTACAGTCCCTCTGCTCCACCTGTCAAAGCTGCCTGTTACAGCGCCTCCACCCAGCACTGCCAGCGGTAACACACAGCGTCCGCTTTGCGCGGCTACTGATCATTACCGCTTATGCCTGCAGAATGTTCTGGAAGGCTGGAGCGTTTGAGCTGGAGCTGGTGCACGTGCACGGGTGAGAGCGGGGAAAGTGGGTCAGAGCTGCGTCTCTCCGCCCGCACTGACTGCACGTCTGCAGCGGTAGGGCAGGCGTCTGCAGCTCAGAGCCCGCACCCAGCACCCAACGCAACCCGCTCACAGCACCCCGCGAGACAGAGAGAGACAGGAGACAGAAAACAAAAGGGAAGGGATGGATACGTTTGGGAGTATGGGGCAGACAACTTTCCCCTAAATCAAATTTTAAATGATCAAACACTGATTTTTTCCCCCCAAAAAAAGCACTGAAAATGAAACTCTCATTCTCTTTGAACAAATAACAACTCTCTGCAGAGAGATTTGCATGTATTCTGATCAAACAAATAATACCAACCTGTTCTATCCATGTCATACATGGTTATTAGACTCACAAACACTGATGGGAGAAAAAAATCTCTACATTTGCCTCAGTTTGTTTCTGTATCTGCAGATACCATTTGAATACAGATCTAAATAACCGGTTAGTGGCTATGATAAAGCTATACTAAGGGGCTGCTGGGTGGCTTTCCTCAGACAGACAGATGGATGAGCGGCGTGCGGGTGGGGCTCGGGCAGTGCTCGGGCGGGGCTCGGGCGGGGCTCGGGCGGGGCTCGGGCGGGGCTCGGGCGGGGCAGTGCTCGGGCAGGGCTCGGGCGGGGCTCGGGCGGGGCTCGGGCGGGGACGCACCTCGGCTCTGCACTCGGACCAGCCACTGTACTGCCATCTGTAGCACGGCCTGATGGGACACGGCTTCCACTGCTCCATCCGCATGCGGCAGGGCCTGCCGTCCCCCTGCGAGGCCTGGATCACCGACCGCCGCCGCCACATCCCCCCTGAGGAGGAGGGAGAGGAGGAGGAGGGAGAGAGGAGGAGGGGGAGAGGAGGAAGAGGGGAGGAGGAAGGGGGAGAGAGGGAAAGGGAGAGGATGAGGGGGGGAGAGGAGGAAGAGGGGAGGAGGAGGGGGAGGGGGAGAGAGGAAAGGGGAGAGGAGGAAGGGGGGAGAGGGGGAGGGGGAGAGGCAAACGTAACAGAATTCATTAATCAACTTACAGCAATATTACTCATTTATTCTGGCTAATTGATAGCGCTGATCCCCAAGGGGACATGAGTGTGTCTTTAGCAGCGTAAATGCATGACAGACATAAAAATACAGAGACCAGGGAAAATGGGGTAAATAAGAGGCAGCCAGGAATGTAGCCGGTGCACGTGTACATCACTTCCTGCTGAAGGGCTGCTGAGCAGGAAATACTGCCCCCTGCTGTTTCACGCAGCAAACATCAGAGCATTATAATGGATTACAATAACAACCATACACTCCATATTTACATTACATTCCATATTTACATTCACATAGATAAAATCCCCCTAAATAAATACAAATCACAAAATGGGATGGGATGATAGGATTTTCTCTGAACAGCTTATCAGGAATCTAACGCCCACATCCACTGCAAAGCTGACAGATACTGTCACTTTACTTATACAGTGAGACACTTTAGAGTAACCGGTGCCAGAATTACCCCCTTGCTGTGCAGCGTAATGTAAAGTCTACCGCATGAGATGCATAAGAGGGCAGGTATAAAAGGGAGAGCTCAGCACACACACACACACACACACACTCACACACACACTCACACACACACACACACACACACACACACACACACACACACACACACACACACACACACACACACACACACACACACACACACACACACACACACACACACACACACACACACACACACACACACACACACACAGCACAGCCCTTCCCTCCTCCTCCCGGGGAAGAGGCCAGGTGATGATTCAGCCCTCTCTGAAAGGGCGCTTTTAGAAATGCAGTATTGCATTAGCGGCTCCATTTTAGCACATAACTTAATCTGCGGAGCAGTTTCAAGATCATTATTCCTACGCCTGAATCCATTCTAAATATTCATTTCCTTCCAACGTTTCAGATTTGGCTGAAGTGGAGAGGAGTTGGTTTAATAAGGAGACTGGAAGGAAGGGTGGCTCTGTAAAGACACACAGCCCCAAGGCGATAAAACCCAGTCAATGAAATGAAAACTCAGCATCACGTGGGACACACACACACACACACACACACACACACACACACACACACACACACACACACACACACCCAGTGCAACTACTCAGCAACTAGAAACATACTTTTTTGGATGTGAGGTGTGTCTGCCTAAGCATGCTCAATATGCATCCTGAACTGTTTAGGCACAGCTTGGTGACAGAAGGCTGTTTCATTAGTGTCACATCCATAGTGATGAGGTGCTCCAGACAGCTGAGACATGGGAAAGGTGTGCACGCATTTGTGTATCATATTTCTAAGTTTTTAATTTAAAAAAAAAAAGCAAACCACACAACAAGCATCAGTTCATACATCATTCACCTACTAAAAAGTGTGATGTTGAGAACTCATTTCTCCAAACAATGACTGAATATACCAGAGAGAAAAACACTTTCACACTATAATTTTTTTCAGAATACTTCGCCTCCAGACTCCACTTCATTTCCCTGTAGGTCCTCTGCAGCTGAGGAATTTCAAAGATGCCGTCACACACAGTGCGTGCACCGAGCGTGCTCACGGTATAATTGATAATATTTTCATTTCTGGGGTTTATGAAAGCGGCTGTATGCGGAGCTGCGGGGTTTTTATTAATGTCGAGAGCAATAATAGCTGCGTGTCTCTGCGGGACTCGGGCTGCCCACGGCGGGTCTTCATCTCGAGCAGATCGCGTGACGCGATCGAAACATTACACAGTCAGACAGAAACCGTCGTTAATAGGCGGCCAGGACCTAATCTTCCGCATTCACCGATTCATCGATTTACCTACAGACTTTTAAATAAAAAGCTTCGGCTACTTTCGGTGCCGATTCCGTTCGGATTTGTTTCAGCACGCGCGGGCGAAACTGCTGTGACTCACAGCGCTTCGTCGCTACCGAAAAAGAAATGAAGTCTTATAATGATTTGGCCACGCGAGTATAATGGGGCCTCTCTTTTTAAAGTGTCTGACTGATAGCTCCCGCCACGGTCTCTGGAGGGCAGGGCTTGCCTAACGCTTCTCCCCGACTCCACTCTGCAAAGCTACTGATGGATAGTGAGTGCCTTCAGAGCAAACGCTCGTATGAAATAGAGACAGGAGGAAAGAAGAAAAGAGCTCTTCTCACTAAATCACTGATTTTCCTCTAGCTAACAAGAGATGGTGACTTACTACTCCCCTGTCCCTGTTAAAATCCCCAGATGGATTAAAGGTTACTGCAGCATTAGTTTCATATGTGGTGTCGTTGCTCCAGCTGATAGCGGCTGGCCCTTTCTCGGACTCGCAGAGTTAAGTGCTCCCTCTGGCCTGATACAGACAGGCCTAATAGACCACACTCACGCCCCGATCGAACAGAATTACACACAAGCGCATCGAGACACCCTCTCCTGCCTGTTTTGGGGCTGAAGTGCAATCCTTCACACACGGTGAAGGAACAAGGTGAACACTCAGCCGCTAACCCCGTGATGTTTTGGTGTCTCGGTGCACCACTGATGCAGATTATCCCTGCAGTGCTTACAATATCGACCGCCACCGAGAGACTCACGGCTGCTGAAGCCACTACACTGCACGACGTGCCAGGCAAAAGATGGAGGTCACTTACTGCCACACTGGAGACAGAGAGAACCACAGCTCCACTGGGACTGAGAGTATCTAATTACATCAGTCACACTGATAAAAACACAACAGCCTAAATGCCAGTGTAGAAAACTTGTTTGTTGTGAAATAGATTGATATCTGGTGCGGGTGTTGATTATATGTCACACTCTTTGATGCCACAGAAATCCAGAAATCCACACACACACACACACACACACACACACACACACACACACACACACACACACACACACACACAGAGTGACCCCTGACCCCGAAAGCTCACCTGGGCTTGATCACGGCCTCCCACCCTAACCCTCCCCCTGGCCCACCCGAGCGTACCTGAGAGCCCGCAGGTGACGGAGCACTGTGACCATGGCGACCAGTCGGACACCTGGCAGTTGACGGGACACTCCACCACGCAGGAAGCGTTCATCAGCCATTTCTTCTCCAGTCCCAGCTGCAAGAGGACCAGAGCCGATTCAGTCCCTGCCGATTCACTTCCTGCCGATTCACTTCCTGCAGATTCACTCCCTGTGGATTCGTTCCCTACCGATTCAGACCCTGCCAATTCACTTCCTGCAGAATCACTCACTGCCGATTCAGTCCCTGCCGATTCACTTCCTGCAGAATCACTCACTGTGGATTCAGTCCCTGCCGATTCAGACCCTGCCGATTCACTTCCTGCAGAATCACTCACTGTGGATTCATTCCCTGCCGATTCAGACCCTGCCGATTCACTTCCTGCAGAATCACTCACTGTGGATTCATTCCCTACCGATTCAGTCCCTGCCGATTCACTTCCTGCAGAATCACTTCCTGCAGAATCAGTCCCTGCCGATTCAGTCCCACCGATTCAGTCCCTGCCGATTCACTTCCTGCAGAATCACTCACTGTGGATTTGTTCCCTACCGATTCAGACCCTGCTGATTCAGTGCCGGCACAAACCACGGCAGGGCTCAGTCTCAGATCTTACCACTCAGCCCAGGGAAGGGACTGAAATTCAATTTATGAACTGCAAATGACCCATCATTTTCTATGAAGGTTTTTCCATTCAAATAATTGATTTTTAATTTGTGTACTGACTTGACTGAATTGAAATGGAAATGACCCAGACTCTCTGGGACAAACATCAGAGATGTCCCCACAAGTGACTGCACACCCCCACCCTCCCTCCCCCAAAAAAAAATGCCAGGTAGGCTGCAGATTCTTGTCCTCCTCTGAACCTTCCGAAATCAGTTACCTCTCGGAAATTGGGAGGTTGCAGGGGGCCTCAATCCTCGATACACCCTCGAGGAGGGCAATTACTAATGTTCTGACCCTGCTGTGCAGCGTGTGTGTGTGTGTGTGTGTGTGTATGTGTGAGTGTGTGTGAGTGTGTGTGTCTGTGTGTGCGTGCGCGTGTGTGGCTGAAGTCTGGCCAGCTCTGATTAGGTGCTAACACTCTTCACTCTGCAGGACATAACCGTAAAACACCTGCTGGTGTGAGTGGATCATACTCTCAGTTCAAGGAAGCTTCCACTGAGACATCAAACCCAGCTGTGAACACTGGCTCTGATCTGTCAGCCAGTTTTTCACCTGTACATTTTGCAGACTCTTTTTTGGCGATCATTACATTCACATAAGCTTTTAAATCACACAATACATCACTGGTTGACAAGTAATTAAGCATGTGACAAATGTCTAGGCTTCTGGGTAGTGTGGTGTAATGGATAAGGAACTAGATTCCAGTGGGCGGAAATCTTTAACCCCATGTTGGGTCACTGATGCTGTGTGTTTCAGCAGGGTTCTTAACTTGTAGTGCACCTCAGTAAACATCCAGGTGATTAAACTGTTGATTAAAATGTTAAATGTAAGCTGTCACTCAAGGTCATATCCTCCACAATTATGCCAGTGTCACATGGTAAAATAATGGAAGGTAACCATACATTTTAGAACTTCAGTATTTTATGGTGCTTTCAGGCACAGCCCACCTGGTCACACAAACCGCCACTGAGACAGTAATGCAGTAATGAGACAGTGACGTAGTAATGAGAGAGTAACACAGTAATCAGAGAGGGACGCAGTAATGAGGGAGTAACACAGTAATGAGACAGTAACGTAGTAACGAGACAGTAATGCAGTAATGAGACAGTGACGCAGAAATGAGACAGTGATGCAGTAATGAGACTGTAACACAGTGACGAGACAGTAACACAGTAATGAGACAGTGACGCAGAACTGAGACAGTGACGCAGTCAGAGTCGCCTGCACGCACCTCCTCGCAGAACCTGAGGTCCACAGATTTGCCATCACTGCGCACGCAGTCCAGCGCCCGTGTCTTGATGCCCCGCCCACAGACAGCCCTCTCACTCAGCTGACAGGTGCTCCAGTCTGAGGGGCGGGGTTTAGGAAGGGGTGGGGTTTAGGAAGGGGTGGGGTTTGTGGAAGGGGTGGGGTTTAGGGAGAGGGATGGGTTTGTGGTAGGGTAGTGGGTGGTGGGAGAGACACAAATTTAAGTGAGACACAAATTTGTGTTTGTCTTCCTCGGACCTTCTCAGATCTTCCTTGCTTCTGTGCAGATCGACTGACCTTTTCATTGCATGGATGCCCCAAACCTTTTCACTGACTCCTGCATAGCAACCTATTAGCCCACACACATATCATAATGAACGCTTTGCACTTAAGTCTTAGCAAATCTAAACACTGTAACAATCCTTAATTCCAAGTAGCAAATCGAAGTACCGTAAGGCATTGCTCTTTAGTCTGAGTAATACATCCAAGCATTGTTATGCTTCATTCTGAAATCTGAGTGACATACCTAAGCACTGTGATGCTTTGTGCTTCTGAGTGGCAAATCTAAACTATTACTGCATGTTTTTGCATTTATATAAACACCATGACATTTTGGCGGTCACTCACATTAAAATGAAAAACAGCCAAAAACAAAAATTCATGCTTAATGTTCTTGGTCAGTAAGGGCAAAGCACTAGATTGGTTTCACCCCCCTGAGAGTGTAAATGGAGAACAGGTCCAGAGGGTCGTAAAAGGTACGAGAGGGTCTGATTGTGCTTGGCAGGTTAAAAGCCTTTCCCATCACGACCTCTGCACTCTGTTAGAGAGCAGCTACTCAAGCCTGCAAATGCCTGGAAATGCCTGGAGACAGAACTAATGACAGAGGGGTCATAACTTCATCCAGGCATCCACCTGCGTAATAGGAAGAGTGTTACCCTGTTACATCAAGAGTACTGCTAAGCAGGCATCTTCCCTGTGAAATCACAGATGTGTTACACTGTTTTTTTTTTTTAATTGTGACATCACAGGAGTAAAGTTAAACAGTTTTTTTACCTATGACATCACTGGATTTGTGTTGAACATGTCTGTGAAATTACAGTGGGAGCAGTAAACAAGTTTTCCTTATAAGTATATATAGGAATACAGCTAAACTACTTCTGATATTGTAAAGTAGTGCTACACAGGTGTTTTACCTGTGATGTTGTAGGAGTAGTGGGCCCAGGTGTTTTACCTGCGATGTTGTGGTGTTTTACCTGTGATGTTGTAGGAGTAGTGGTGCCCAGGTGTTTTACCTGTGATGTTGTAGGAGTAGTGGGCCCAGGTGTTTTACCTGTGATGTTGTAGGAGTAGTGGGCCCAGGTGTTTTACCTGTGATGTTGTAGGAGTAGTGGTAGCAGTTGACGTTGAGCTTGCAGGCCTCGGTCTCTGTGGATTTGGGACACTGTTTGCCCTTCCCTGGCATGCGGATGGGGTAAGCTGTCCTCTGCCTGCTGCTGCTGCCACTGCAGGGCTAAACAGAGAGAGGGTTTCTCCAGAACAGTTACATCACTCTCCATGCCCATGTCTGCACAGCCCCAAGCAGCAGCCTGCCAATCAGCTAATCAATCTCCGCCCTCCCCCCCAATCACAGAGAGGTATGAGTGACAGGCCAGGCCCCCTGGTGCAACCCCACCAACCCAGCATCCCTGCGATGTCACTGATATGCTGCAGCGGGGGGGGGGGGAGGGATCGGAACAGGTGGGCGGGATTGGACAGGGTGGGCGGGGTTACCTGGGAAGGTGGGTGGGGATTGGATCTGGTGGGCGTGGTCACCTGGGAAGGTGGGCGGGGCTGTCGGATCGGCTCTCACCGTGCTACAGCGGGTCCAGGGGCTCCAGTCGGACAGGACGCAGTCCTCCGGGCAGGGCAGACGGCTCTCTCTCGCACCCAGCGGCATCTCCTCCGGGTCGCACAGGTAGTCCTCCACCGGGTCAGACGGCCCGTCAATCGTGTTCTGCACACACCTGGAGCGGGGCGGGGGGCGGGGCAGGGCAGAGGGGTGTGTGAGAGGCGTGTCTCTGCACAGCAGTAACCAGGGGCCTGACAGGGCATTGGTTTGCAGCTGCACCAATTTGCCATGTATTTTGATGTGTATGTGTATGGTGGTATGTACAGCATGGTGATGTGTTTAGTATGGTGATGTTTATAGTGTGGTGATTGTTGTGGTACCTGACTTTCCTGGTCTGCACTCCCTCTCCGCAGTTCTCCTTAAGGTCCACATTGCTGACCTTCCACACGCTCCACGGTTCCGCTACCCAGACGTACTGACTGCAGTCACTGACACACGGCACCACCTCATACACCTGCCCACAGGTAACATACATACTGTTGAATACTGTCCAGCACATCAATACACACACAAAGCTCCAACTTATATACCTGTCCACAGGTAATATACAGCAATACAAACACACAGCTCCACTCAGGGTAAGTTTAAATTATGCTATATGCCAAGCAAATAATGAAGGCAACATAACAGTGCCATTGTAGGCATCAACAATCAAAGAACTAAACTGGAGGAACTCTCTCACCTGGGCCTGTGGAGAAGGTGTCATCACGTATCCCATGATGCAAAGGGGAAAAGAAAATCAACCACTAGTTAGATTAACTGAGGAAAAGGCTTTCTTTCTGAAGTACCCAAAGCAACCGTTTCAGGCAGTCGTGTGATGCTGGCTCCACGCAGCTGTGTGCAACCTCTGCTCCACAGGCACACAGACCTGGAGGCTTCAGCAGCTGTCAGGACACCTGAAATATCTGATCTGATCTCATCCAATCAGTGGCTTTGATCCTCTAATTAACAGTTGGATCAAAGAACAGGATCCTGGGATCTCCGCTGAACAACACTGGTTTAGGATATATTTCAACATTAATTACTACCACAAACTTCAGTATTTCAGACCTTCAGAACCACAGGGTGAATGCAGAAGACCGGAATCACCTGTAATATGTTATTTACAACAACAAAAAAAATCCAATTAACAGTGACCTCCATTCGGTAATCGGTTTACATAGAGAGTGGCGGAATGTCATTTTGCCAATCAAATTAAATTATCAAATTACTGAGAGTGTAGGGCATGGTCACTATGCAGTTCAACTTCCACCATCTCTCTGTCTCCACAGAATATTAATATTTGAGCTGAAAAGTGGAAATATCAACATGTATTTCAACATGTGGGACAGCAGAAGCAGAGAAGCTAAGAGCAGATTCACATTTTGAAACTGCAGGCCTGGGTCCATGATTTGGATTACAGTAAATGAGCCATTACACAAACACATCCACTACAGCGAGGATAGTGATTTCCTAAATGATTGTGATGTCACAGCCGGCCCTTACCTGGCTGACGTGGTCAAGTTTGGGGCAAGGTTGACCGCCGTTGTACGGTTTCTCTCTGAGCCACTTGGACCGCACTTTGACCCCGCTGCCACAGGACTTGCTGCAACGGGACCAGTTGGACCACTCGCTGAGCTTGCAGTCCGACGGACAGGGTAGGATGCAAGCTTCCTCAATGTAGCCTGCAGAGGGAGTGGGAAAGAGACACACATCTGAGCAACCCTGCACATTCTGCAGGTCTGGCTGCATATTCACACAGACAGCAGCAAAATGCCAATCCTGCTTAGGGAGAAACAGCAACAGACAGCCAGCCTGGCAGCTAAGCACGTGTGTGCCTGCCACAGCTTGACAGGCAGTGATTACATGCCCAAAACCAGCACCACTACGCTAATCTAGTGGAATAAACAAACAAAGAACGAAAAACGAAGTATCACCTCCAAAAATTCATCCACTAAACAATTGTGTAATTAGGGTAATGTTACCAGCATTTCACCTGGACATAGGTGTTGAGAAGGGTCACCGGGTCACAGGCATGCTGACCGGCCAATCAGGGGGATTCTGGCCTCACATCCCATAAGAGGCCTTTCGTTTAATCACTGCTTTGAGGAGAGACCAACCTGAGCTAATGGGACTCAGCACAAATTAGAATGAACCTATTATGTGCTCAGGGTGTAACTCTTATTTAACATAGAGGGGTTCTGTCCTTAAACACACTCTCCGATTCACCTTGGTGCCATTCAGGGCCCAGACAGAGGCCAGGAACTCAGCTCCATGTAATATTTTGACAACGCTGCCTGTCCCACATTGGAGATGAGAAAACTACTCAATATTATTCACAGCGTTTTCTCTACCACCCTGTGAGAGAAAATGACAGTTTAATACATTTTTAAACGTGGTATTTTAGCAGAGGAGGTTTGCAGCAGAGATGGCTGTGTGCCTCTGTGAGCCGTGTCCTCCCTCGCTTAAAGAGGTAAATAATTCTGCTTACGGTGCAGACCTGCGGATGCCGAGCGCAGCAGATCCGCCTCTGCCGCTCGCGTCTCGAGAAAACCCCGCGCCGACTGATCTCTGCGGTCGCCCGTGGCAACCTGTCAGTCACGGCGGGATTTGGCAGGCAGAATCCCTGCTTCCTGTGGAGACATGGATGCCCCCAGGGGGGAAAAACGCACCCGATTTTCAGCACACCCCCTTTCGCTCCGAGCGCCGCGGCATGCTTGTGGTATCAGCACATGGTAGCCACGGTAACCACGCGGTTGGGTGGGATGGATCTCGGACTCCCGAGGGGCCGGCTGACGACGGCTCGCAGTGTGTAAACTCATGGCTAACGCACCGCGTTTCAGCGCTTTAATCCGCTTCCCAGCAGCTCTGTGTTTGTGCGCATAGCCAAGTGAGCGGAAAAGCTCCCATATCTGCCTCAATGCTGAGGAATGCAGATCACGAGCCAATCAGGCTCCAGTTTCATACGCATGCTTTGGCCCCTGCTGGCACTGTGTAATACCTGTGTAATTACACTGTAGTTAACTAAGTACACTGTCATTCACAGTGCTACAACAAATAAGTGGCTTATTTAAGAACAGGTGTTACAGGGTGAATGCAGAGGTGCATGATGGGATTAAAACAGCACCTATGGCAGTTATGAGAGAATGAAACCCAGGGAAAGCATTGGGTTGGATGGACAATGCAGTTATACATCAGGGTATGGAAGTAGTGGTTCCAGCACAAGTTAAAAGAGAGCTGAAGGGGTTAGTAATGATTTCTGTCCAAAGCTCTCGGGCGGGTTTCGAACCCGTGTCCCCCCCTGCCCCCCTGCTCATGTCGGTCACCTAGGTGCCAGCACCCACCCTGGCTGCTGCAGCGGGAGGTCTCCACCAGACGCCCGTCCTGGTCGTAGCAGGCCACGGCCTGGTAGCGGTAGCCCTGCCCGCACACCCTCCCGTCTCCCGGGCCCCTCGCTCCCGGTGCGGCCTCCACCCGGCCGGCGTCGGGCAGCAGGCAGTCCGACCAGTTCCCCACCGGCTGCGCGCTGTGCTTATCACACGGGCAGTAGCGCGTCTCGCTCAGAGGGTACAGCTGCGTGTTCTTGCACTGCTCCTTCTTCTTACTCTTACCTGCGTGGGGGGTCAGGTGAGACCTCTCACGACAGATTACAAATCCAGCATTCAAGAGATTTAAGCTCGGCTTCTGAAATCACATCAAATGATGATTTATCATCTCCTTAATCCCTACCACCAGCCCGTGGGAGGGGGTGGGACAATCCAACAATCAATCAAAATTCCCGCTCCCACCCACAGATCAAACTATGTGACTGGTCTCAGTTCAGCTCCAGAAACATTATGCAGGTAATTTATGTTCTGCCTCTGCATTGAGACCAGTCATAACCAGATACTGAAGAGCAGGAAGGTCCAAGCAGTTTTGGAGCTGGATTCGCTCTCACACACAAATCCTACAGGATTACTGTCTTAGAGGATATTGGCCTAGTTCCACAAAATCCTAAAATAAATTGGCCTGTCAGGTAGATTTCTTTTGGGACAATTATGACTCATGCAGTCTGTACAAACGCAGTTTAATCATCGTCCCATCAGCCCCAAGGTGTGCTTTATCCAATGAGAACGCACCTGATATGACTAACACCAAACAGTCAAACACTGCATGCATCTACACTGTAGGGGCTTGGCTCATGCTTTGATGCAGAGTGATTACATCATCACAGTGAGACCACATGCCTTTGTGGTTAACCACAAGACACTCTGAAGCTTATAGCTGGGGAAAAAAGTGAGACTCTGTGACCCTATGCCACTGTCCCTGAATATGAACGGTTTGTTTTAATAAATCTATCCCCGGGTGTCTTCAGAGAGACACGTTCCTTACCCACGAGTGCCCTCTTCCGGGTCCGCACACCCACGCAGTCGGCAGAGCAGGAGGAGAACTTGGACCAGGCGGTGAGCTGGCAGTCGTCCTGGCACGGGAGCTGGCAGGACTGGGTGACCGCTGGCATGGGCCCCGCTGACTTCAGGCACTCCACCATGTCCGCCTGCCCGCCGTCCTGCTTCCGGCACGAGACCGCTGCATACACACAAACGACCACAAGAGGGCAGCGGTGGTCAGAGCAGCAGTGTGGAGCAGCAGTGTGGAGCAGTGGTCAGAGCAGCAGTGTGGAGCAGCAGTGTGGAGCAGCGGTCAGAGCAGCAGTGTGGAGCAGCGGTCAGAGCAGCAGTGTGGAGCAGCAGTGTGGAGCAGCAGTGGTCAGAGCAGCAGTGTGGAGCAGTGGTCAGGGCAGTGGTGTGGAGCAGTGATGATATTGCATGTTCAGTTCTAACCAAACATGGAGACATACATTTTTATAGACATCCTATATTATTTACTGCAGTATAAATAGTTGACATGCACTTGAAGCCACAAAATATTATGAAAACTCTAGATTCCAGTTCTGATGGCTTCTCCACTCCAGGAGGATCCCCAGGATGTTGAAATCCTTACACCCCCGTCTTTCCTCCAGGTGTTATTTACTCCTCCACCTGTCCCAGCACATCCGCCTGCACCTCAGAGCTGCACCTGTCTGCACTGCTGCCACCTGCATGCACTGCACTGCTGCAGTCCTTCCTGTGAAAACTCCCCTTATTTACTCTGCCAGGCAGGAATCAGCGAGCTCAGAAATCACTTAAAAGGAGATTAAACTCGTGTGCATGGAGCCCGCGGCGCCGGTCTGAGAGCCGCTCTCTCTGTTTGAGGCCGACAGCCGAGCTCATCAAACAGAAGAGACACTTCCCTGGGCTTATCTCCTCACCGAGGCAAACGGGCTAATGGCTTCCCCGTGACCGCTGCAAGGCGACGAGATCTCTGCCTGCACAGAAAATTTACTTCAACCTCTGGCTTAATTACCCCCAACCACCACCACCACCACAACCGCCAGAGTCGTTTTACGATTATTAAATGAGACAATTTGTGATCACTAATACAAAATTTTCAAAAAAGGACAGTTATTATTGTATAAATGAGATACATTGGGGAAAAATGTTCCACACAAACTAACCACTGAGAAAAGGCAGTTTGGTTTGTGAGAGAGGAACAGAAGGCAGAGGGACATGCTACTGCAGGGCTCCCCCTCTCAGAACACCTATCCCCAGGTCTGTACAGTGATACACTGGGTAAAAATCATTTCTGCCTTTCACCAGCACATCATTGTAAGCAGTGAAACTGGGCCATCTGACAGCAGTGTGCTTTGTCCTTAGCTCTGAACAGCAGATTTTTGCAAGCATTAGGTGTTTTCCTTTCTTTCCACAGCACAATGAGTTTGGCAGCCTCCAGAAATTAACATGCTGTGAGAGTAACATGCTTAAACTCAGAACCCAACGTCAGCAGCTAAGCACACTTTAATTTCAACGGTCTGATTGAAACAGAAGAAAGTTAGAGACTCTGAAAAGGATGCAGTCAGCGGGAAAGTCCCTCCCAACACCCCAGAACTCTGTGACACATGTTACACGCAGGGTCTGCGGATCCCACGCTTGCAGTGAGTTAGCGCCCCCTATCGATCAGATCCTGTAAGTAACCCGGTGGGTTTTTGGCGCCGGTATTGGTACCTCGGGTTTGCAGGCCTGGCCCGCAGTTCTCCTGAGCCCCTGGACTGTCCTTTCGGATGAACCAGGGAACCAGCTGGCACCGGCGCCACTTATGGGTCTTCCACCTGAAGAAGAGGATGCAGAACATTACACACACACACACACACACACACACACACACACACACACACACACACACACACACACACACAAACCTATAATCTGCACAAACTGACAAAGGGCTCATACTCACCCAGACATACAGACCTCAGACCTTTAAACATCTTTAGATACATGCAATCTCTACACCCATGCATCTCTGATATATAGGCATGGTGAGACACACAGCTGCAGGTAAAGCAGAACTCCGCCCCCACCTGTACCCCTGGCACACAGAGGGGGCCTCGCACTCCCTCTCCTGGGACAGCACCTCCGGGCACTCCTGCCCCCCATTGGCTGGC
The DNA here is from genome assembly GCA_019176425.1 of Megalops atlanticus. Taxonomy (NCBI): domain Eukaryota; kingdom Metazoa; phylum Chordata; class Actinopteri; order Elopiformes; family Megalopidae; genus Megalops; species Megalops atlanticus. The sequence continues at coordinate 1,497,162 of CM032895.1, read as the reverse complement.
AGCTGGATGATGATGCGTTTCCTGGACTGCTTCCTCTTTGCTCCGCTACCTGAGGACACAGGTGCAGTTAGGCCACGGTCACGTTTAGGGTACAGGCACGGTTATTCTGTGATCATACTGTGCGGATGCTGAGTGGATGCACTGATGTTTTTGGTTTGTCAGGGTCAGACGGCAGATGGGGTTTAACTGTCAAGATTATATGAAGTTAACTGTGTCTGTGCCAGATCACATGCAGTGGAATGCCCTAAAACATGACCGCAGGGCAACCAGGCAAACCAGAGAGGTAAACACAACCATGGGGAGACCAGCCAAACCAGAGAGGTAAACACAACCGCAGGGCCAAAAATAAGCTGCCTTTGTATTATTCTGGTCAGGGTGTGAATCCAGTATTTTCACACATCTGTTTGGTAAAATAGGAAGGCCAGCTGCAGAAACTGATATCTGTTCCACGATTCAGCACATCTTTCTGATATGCGTTTGCCATCCCGGCCTGGCTGAGAGTGGATAACTAAATCAAGCAGCCATATTGAATAATGTCCCCACCCCCCAGGGGACTCCAGTGCATGAGCACCAGGCAGGTTATTAAATTTATGGGATGTCTGCTGTGACATCATACTGCCCAAACAAATGAGGGAGGGGGCATTCATTGATTGACAGCAAAATGACACGCCCACCAGGCTACCTTCTAATTATCCTTATGCACAGAACACAACCGAAGGTGTCACACATCAGTGATGTCGTTTGTGTAGTGCAGGAAGCTTAGTGAGCCTCATTCATCAAAATGTTGGTAGAAACCAGTGTGTTTTGTTCTTCGGTTAAGCTCATCCAAAAGAGTCACCTTAGATTCACAAAACCTGTAGAAATGCCCAGTTTTGTCCTTGCCCTTGTTTGTATGATGATGATGAATTCCCGCTGCTCGTAAATTATACGCTATTGAGTGTTATCTGTTAATAGCATAAGTAAATACCCAGACAACCGCATATAAGGACATTCTGACTGCCAAGTCACAAGCATAGCTGACATGCCGACACAATGGAAAAAAGGAAAGCAGTTCTGACAGAGGTGAATACAGGAAAAGAAGTGTTCTGTATTGTGAGCAACGGCTTGTCCAGGACATCAGTAATTGTCTGGTGGAAATAAGCACACCTTTGAAAGGACTCTTTGAAATTCTTCGATCAATTTTTAGATCAAAAACTTTGTCCTTCTGTTGTCTTGTCTAACAGTGACATTTGTCTTTGGATAATAGAGGGTATGTGGGAGGAGACATTGCAGATGGAAGCTGGGGATAAAAATGTGCAGTGGTACTTGGAATTCATACCTTGACTCGAAGACACTCAGTTAATTCTGTCATGTATGACTCATAGCCCTGTTCTCTGGTGCGATTTGGGCACAGAGTCCTTTCAGTTTAGGCAAAGGGATGTTTGGTAGCGATTCAGGCATAGGGTCATTTGGTAGTGATTCAGGCACAGGGTCATTTGGTAGTGTTTCCGGTGTAAGGTCCTCTTAATGCTGTTTATCTGGTGGTGAATGAATGCCATGACTGTTGGCCATATTGTGAAGGATACAGCAGGCTGATGTCATGTTGCACACATTCTCCACTGTATATAAACACACCCAGCAGACTTTCAGCACTCCATCACCAGAGAGCATGTGTATGTGGGTGCACACAGCCTTCCAGCCAGGTTCTCAGCACATATTTAAGAGAATTCAGTTGTTAACGGGCGCTCAGCTCAAAACATAGCTTGCGCTTCACCCTCTGCACTTGGACACTTCATCTGCATTTACCTTATTTCTTTTGGTGGGACTTTTCTAGCCCCAGGTAATAGCTGGTTTATTTCTGTATCTTAGTTTGTTTCCCTTAGTTTGAATCAAATACTTTTCAGCATGTAATCTCTGTCACCTACAGAATAGACAGATTTGCAATTACAATTTGGCAAGTAAGTTGATTACAGCATAAACGAACTTGATTAGACTAGTTACTTAGAAGGCCTACAGTCCTATTTACTTGTTTATTGCAAATTTAATTGTGTTTCATATACATATTTGAACATATATATTTGAACTGTGAAAGGTCATTTTTCAGCAGTGGTCTGGAGCAGTCATAAAATTAGTTTGTAAGAAGGAACAAATTGCAGCTAAGAACAAATCGATCAATTCCAAAATGTTCATTACATTGTACATGCATTACAGGCTATGTACAATATCATTAATACGCATTAACAGTGAATGTAGACCAATATACCCCAAATCTGAAATAAGTGTCACAGCAAACAGTGTCTGGTTTATGGCTATTTATTGTTTATTAAAGGCCTAAAACAATATGTCATGCTGCCTGGGACAATGAACTGCAAGCTGAAGCTGAGTGTTTAACCATTTTACTGCTCTCAGTGGTGACAGGAAATCAAGCAAAGCAGCAATGATGTCATTTCCTCCTCCCCTCTGCTGAAGTTCCCTCGAAAGCGAGCTTGCCTCTGTGAGCACAAAACCGCTATTTCATACTGAGGACTTCTGGGGCAAACACACTCTCAGCTATCACTAATAACAGCCCCTCTCAGTGTACAACCACCAAGCGAGGTTAGCAGGGCAGTTAGCCGCAGAACTGGCCTCCCCTGGCGCTTATTAAGAAATTGGTTATGGTTTCTGTACACTGATGCTGTTGCCAGGCAACGTGCTTCTTTTCACTTTGTTTGGGGAATGTTTTGTCAAAAAGCCAGATGCCTGAACTGGCACGGGGGGATTTATTTAAAGAAACACCATTAATGGAGGGGAGAGGGAAGCTATGTTTTGAAGAGGCTGTGATTGAGTCACTACCTGTGCGACTGTAGAGACTCTGATCATACTGCATATGAAAGCTCTCTGGCGAGAACACACATCAAGCAAAGCATGCTGTCAATTTAAAGCTTTCGTTTGATTTTTAAAGGAATACTTACATGTACGGATTACAGAAAATACAGGAAACATCATAAGACACAAACATTCGAAGCTTTCAGAAGAGTCTCTGGCTTGAATTCAACAGAACTGCATTATTAATATTAGATGCATGAATTAGTGAATACCAGCTAATGGGGGGAATTAATCCTCTTGCGTTGCCATTTTTCCTGTGTTTCAGTCAACAAATTCAAATATTTTTCTCTTGTCATTTCCAAAAAATGCTGTCTTGAGCCATGAAAAAGGCAAATCCCAAAGCTGATGGACTGAATGATCCCATTGGCTACAGAGAGCCAGAACAACACTGTGTCTCTGATTGGTTGGTTTGGCAGCTGGGTTACAGAATGAAAGTGACAGGCTCATACTTGCATGGTATGGGAAAAGTACCTGATTGGCAGGTGGAAGAGCAGGGCGTCCAATCACTGTAGGGGCTGATGATGCAGTCCCTCTTGCACGGCAGGAGGCAGGGTCTGACCGTGTCTGGCCGCAGGCTCTCCGGACACCTGCAAGGACAGAGGCAAGGACAGAACTTCACACAGGTGCAGACAAAAAGCACCCTGCAGACTGACATACCTAACCCTAACCCTAACCCTAACCCTGCAGACTGCAGTCTCTGGACAGGGTGTGTGGGGGGTGCAGAGTCAGGATGGGCTAGAGTTTTAACGCTATCTACCCCCTCTGATACAGCAGCATCTCAATGCAGAGTATAGCAGCAGTACAGTACTCATTCTAGGACAGAGCTCTGGCATTGCAGTGAGTATGTGCACACAGTGTTCCTGCACTCCTGCGCCTGGGAGAATATCAGTACTACCCCACTAAATAAGCAAATAAATAAATGATGTGCTCCTCTCACAGACGCCCTGGAGGATAAACAGAAAGACCCACTTCATCGGCCTGACAGCACATCAGCTCACAGTGCTCCCAGAGGCAGAGCGCAGCAGGACTGGAGCCAGGCCTCGGAGAGACGAACTCACAGAATAGGCAGAGCTATCATGAGTTATCAGTAACCCACACATTTGCACCAATCACAGTGCTTTGCTACGGTGAGCAGAGTCTTTCTTTTATTGCTCCATACGAGCTGCTGAGCGACAGTAATATGATCTCCTCTCCCATTAAAGGGCTGAAAGCTCTGGGTGCTTCCTGCCCCTGACATCATCATCTAAGATCAGTTTTCCCAACCCCCCAGTCCTAACCCCAACCATTTAGCACACAGTTCTGACTCTGCTCCAGGACCAGTGCAGTAGCAGGTTCGAGAGGCCTCGTTCCTCGTGTAGGTATGTGTGTTTTGATGAAAGCCCTGCCCCTTCCCCCCGACTCCGCCCCCTTACTTTTTGGAGGGCACCTGTCCCATGCTGACCCGGACGCAGATGACCTTGCGCGTCTGCATGCCGATGGAACAGGAGGCCTCCCTGCCGCCCGCGCGGACGGAGGTGGAGCTGCCATTGGCGGAGGCGGAGGAGGTGTCCTCGATGCACTGTCCCCAGGGCCCCGTCTGCCAGTGGTACACCGTGCAGGGGTGGCTGTTGCAGCTCCGCACCTCCTGCAGGGCGCTGCTGTTGGGGCACGGAGTCCCCCCTGTCAAAAAAACAGCCCCCGACACACAAAATACATCAGCTGACGCAAACCAAAGAGCAGCACCCAATCACAAGAGCCGCTCGCGCCGGTGCAGTGCCTTCCCACAATCCCCTGCTGCGCTGTATTGTTTTGCGTTCCTCCTCCTCCTCTGCGCCATGGTAACCCACTCAGACTGTTTGCCTGACAGCAGCAGGGGGCTCGTTAGTGTATGCCCCGCCCCCCTCTCCCGCCAGACGGGACCTGGGAGGGGGCGGTGCGTTCGGAGGCAGGATGAGGAAGCACACCCCGCCTTTGTCATCTTTCTCGCAGCTCTCAGGGGGAGATCAAACGGGGGTATTTTTGGAAGGAGGACAAAGACTGCTTTTTCTTCCTCCACACAGCCACACTACAGGACTGTCCAATCTTATGCCTCGTCTTTTGACTTGAAAGATGGAGAAAGATGGCGAAAGGGTACCGTGATCATGACCTCATGCCACAGGACTCTGCCCCCACCCATCACCACCCCGCCCTTATTTTCTGAAGTGGTCTGTAATATCTGAACTCTGTAACTCTATTACTCCACTGTAAGAGGGAGGAAACTCTTATTGCGATCTCTTTTCTATCTCTAATAGATAGCTTCCTCTCTCTAAGCTAATATCTGCATGCAGCCCATTTAAGCAGAAATGCATGATGACCGAATCTCCCTGCTGCTGTTCTGCAAATGACCAGGCTTTCCGGGAGGCAGTTACATCAGCGGCGCGGGTTCAGAGGGACCGCAGACGCTGCAGGGTCACAGACAGGCCCAGAGGCACCTGCTTCAGCCTCATTACAGAGGAGAGACTCGGCCCCGCCCACTGAGACTCGGCCCCGCCCACTGAGACTCGGCCCCGCCCACTGCCCGCACCTCATCCTGAGAAAATCTGCATCATCATCACCTTTATATCGCATGTTTATCAGAGAGCAGCTATGAAGCAGATGTAAATAAGGAAGAAAATATTTATATATCAAACTCTATATCTGTATTTATCTATATCAAAATGATATCCATCTACCTATGCAATTATATACATACATATGGAATATAAGGAATGAGACATGAATTATTAATGAATATTGTGAGATTACAATGTGAATGCTAATCAATTACTTGGGCAAATACTGAAATGCTTGGTAAAGCATTTTTTTAATTCTTTCTCATCAATATTCATGAAGGGGAGCCTAAAACCCTGCATATAAAGATAATTCATATATATTATTAATTTTGCTGCCTGTGAAGACATTTTGAGTGCTCACATATCTCTCTGCAGTGAGCCATTATTTACGCAGAAGAAACTGGGCTTTCAGACAGAGCTTGGGGAAAAACAGGGTTCAATTATTGGAATATCTGCCCACAGGAGCAGTAGAATATTCAAATAATACAAAATTATTCAAAAATAATAAAATAAATATCCCTAATGCACATACATGTATACATATACACACACATACATATATAAATACATATGCACGTACACACACACAGTATTTCTATTCACATCACTTGCATATCAATCAGCTATGATCTGCTAGCTCTAGTAGAGATGTAGAGAAGTATACCAAAGAGAACAGGAACTTCTGGAACTCGGGAAAGTCCTTTGAGGAAACAGGGAAGTGGAAGTTACACTGCAGCAACAGCTCTCAAATGTCCTCTCAACTATTCAGCAGGGACTCAATGCATTCCAAACAAAATTGTACACAGCATGTCTGAACCAACCACAAACCACAAACTACTGCTATAATTTCAGCAGCTACCACCACTGGTTTCAGCAGTGTTGCCTTTGTAAGGTATTCTTAATGGAGCTCTTGGGTGAAAAGGTTAAAATATTTCACATGGTACTTTCTTAGACGACAGCCAGCCTGACGACAACACAGGTCTCTCCTTAACACAACATACAGCAGCAACTCTGATACAGCACAACTTTACAGACCTCTATTTTTACACAGCCTTCTAACATGAACTACAGTATATGTTGCAAATTCATCCTACATACTACTCTGCTAACACATCCTTCATGGTATTAAGCCCTACAAGCCCTACATGTTTCTGTGTTAACACCTGCACGTTGCTAGGCTAACACATTCCTGCATGTCGCTACACTAATAGCACCTTACCCTGCATGACCGTCACCCAGGCTATGACCTGCGCTGTTGCTATAGGATCACAGGAAAAAAAGAAAATACCACAAATAAATGCAAAGAGAAAGACAGAGTAAAAGAGAGGGAAAGAGAAAGAAGCGTGAATATTTGATGGAGAGTAAGAGAGCAGAGCAAAAAGAATGAACAAACGGAATGAAGGATGAATAAAGAAAGAACTGATTAAAGCAGGATAGTTAGACAGCATCCTGACCTCCTAGCTGTATGTCAGGCCTAAGGCCGATACTTACTCATATCTCAACGTTTATGTACAGCATCACTTCATATCCACAACAAATTTACTTTTTGGGACAATACATCAATCAAATTGTATCACTTTCAGCCGGTTTGGTGACCCCCATCCCTTTAACTGAGTTATGTGTGCACGGACTACAGTGCAAAGCGCTGACTGTTGCCCAGTTGCCACTCATGTATTGAGACACGCCTACTGCATTCTGATTGGGCGGGTGAAACACCCCCTCCCTCTGATTGCTCAGCCTTTGCACATGTATTATTTCAGCTCTGAGCACGCTGGTAACCAGACGCTTAGCCAGGCCTATATATAAATGGATAAAATTGTAACCTACGTAAGTTGCTCTAGACGAGAGTGCCTGCTAAATGACAGTAACATAATGTCATGTAATATATTATTTCGGTTGTGGACATGGTGGTAGTCAGGCCTGATGCACGGACAGTCAGAGAGGGTAACGTGACAGAGGACAGTGGCAGCCGTGGAGCCGTGTCCCGGCGGTCTCCGCTCACCGACGCCGGCATTGTAGGCCAGGATGGCGCGGGCCCGGGTCTGCCGCCCCTCCGTGGCTTTCCCGGAGCAGGTGTGGGAGCAGAGCGACCAGGGGGACCAGGGGCTGAGGGCGCAGTCTTTGGGGCAGGGCACCTCACACGCCACCGGGATGGGCAGGATGGCGTCCCGGCACAGCTGCCGGTCCACCAGCAAACCTGAGAGAGAGGGACACGGGCGGGAGAACACCGACCGGAACCACATTAACGAGGAGGGACAGTCCAAACGGGCTCATCATTCTGCAGGCCGGAGTGTATCCAGCACCACTCTGAGGGTCTCTGCTTCCACTGTGAATACTGTAAACTACTGCATGCATAATTATCTTCCATAGAACCCTTTATTGATCCTGTTCAAAAAATGCAAAAAGCTCAGTGAATCTCCCTAGGTCTCTCTCTGCTGAGACTGAGGGATAAGGCATACTGAAATTCTTTTTCTCATTAGATGCTTGTATGCTTGATATCTGGAACTAGTCCTGTTGCCCTTCTCTGCACTTTCTCTCCCCTTTCTCTAGTGTGGTGCATTTGATATGTAGCCCGGCCTGCTATTTACTCTACTGCTTAAGCACTCTGTCTAGATCCAGTGTCAAGCATTAGACTCAAGTCTTCTTCATTTACTGTAGTGCACACTCTAATGCAATACCTCCCATAAAATAATCCCGCCTTAAACTGTTATTGCCCACATCCACAACTTCACATTTGGTGATGCTGAAATAAGTTTGCCATCTGTGCGCCTAATCCTGGAATCTGTTTAATTCTTCATGAATTACGTTAGTAGCTTTCAGACCATTTGCTCCCCCACTCATGAAGCAGTTCAGACTGAGCTGCTAGCATTAAGCACAGAGCCGCAGTGACTCCTCTCTGTAAAAGCCATTACCTGTTTTACTAAAGAAAACGACTGCACACTGCACACATGAAATTTAAATGATGCTGAAATTGACTGTGGATTAAAGATTTACCTTGTTTGCATTACTATGTATGCATCAAACGAAACTACCAATGCTTAGAAGAAATTCTATCTTAATCTCATGCAAAAATGGCTCTGTCTGTATTTACATTACAAAAATGAATTATCATCCCATAATATATCAATTACTGTACTGATATTATGTATACGGTGATACATTATTCAGACATAAAGATATATTATACAGCCTTTCATACAAAAATTAAAAATAGAATGATAAAAAATGATGTTTTTCTCTCACTGGGTCCTGTGCCTCCTACAGAGATCTCAAACACAGACAGCATAATGACTCTCCCACACATCCTATCTTTGCATTAGTGGAGTTATCTTTAGTCTTTACTTAACGCTTGACACAGCCTCTGGAATATCACTGGGGACCCTTACCCAGGCCCATTCATTATTAATTGGCTTCTGACACACAAATAAGCGGTTTGTAATCCCGCTCACGCGCTCGTTTAGCGGGTCTCTGTGCATGTAGAGGGCACGCCTCCACCTGCACGCAGGTGTGTGAAGGACGACGCTGCCGCCGTGGCAACCGGAGAGGTGCGGAGCTTCGGTTCACCTGAAGTTCAGCCTCCTCCCCACACACCCATTCATTTTACATTACGCCTCTCGTCAGACCGCTCTAGCGGCGTCGGATTCTCTCCCCATCAAACCCGATGAGGAAACGCAACGTGACGGCGGGGTGATCCCTGCTGATGTGTGGAAATCTGACAGGATGTGGGCGTTCTCCGAGCGAGGTATTAACAGAAGCCCAGCAGAGAGCCCCAAAGACACGCCGAGAGAGGATCAGCCGAAACGGCAGGCAGATGAAATGGACAGGAACACAGATGGCCAAACGCAATGGAAAAGGAAGAGGCCAGCGCTCCCTAAATGAATGCCCTGAATCGCTGTGTTCATGATGCTTTCTGATTATGAATAACAGCATCAGGGGTCATCATCAAAGCATTGTATGAAAGGCGACATACATCCCTGCCAGCTGAAACAGTATCGCGCTGAAGTGCGGAGCTCAGCCAACTTGTGAGGAAACAGAAAACCACTTTGATGAGCAGAAAGGAAAGTGGACGTGGTCCAGCTGGGAAACCACTCATAGACGCAGAGAAAGAGGGTTGGAGAAAAAAACACTAGGACAGGCTTTGCACACAGACCACAGGAAGAATCGGACCTAATGATTTTGGCTATTCTGTTATTTTTTCCAAATTTTAATCTAAACCTCAATTTTTTCTCAGATTTAAAAGACACCATAAAATAACTTTTCAGGCATTTCTTCAAATTTAAACTATGAATCTAAAATCTGAGTTTGTAAAACAAATATTTGAATAAATATTTAAATAAAATGAATATTTAAACGAAGCGGTAAGTAAATGTTCAGCAGAAGTGTTTCCTCCGTCTGTGAGGTTTGCACAGTGGAGGTGTCTCAGTGGGCTGCCTCTCTGGAAAGGCTTTGTTGTGTTCGTTAAACCCGCTGACAGCTTTACAGGGGCTGATTTGCTGTCTCCTCTTCACGGCGGCTTTGTGACGGGAGTGAGCATCCGGCGCATCTGTGCTGCCGTGTGTGAGAGGCGAGAGGTGAGAGGTAGTGATTTAGCACGAGGCAGGGCCGGGGAAATGGTGCGTTCTTTCAGGGCGCGGCCTTCGGGGTTTTCTCTGGAGAAAATGCAGGAGGCAGCATCCTAATGATGCTCCCCACTCTCCTCTCTCGCATCCCGAGAGGCGACCTGGCCGAGCGGCCCTCCACCGCAGCACAGAGAGGCTGCGGTCTGAGGACTGCAGTCTGAGGGCTGCCTCCGCAGCCAGGGAGATCTGATTTACGGTAACAGCCATTCAGCACCTCTCCTGTGCATCAGCGCCGAGGGCAGCTGGCTCACCTTCAGCCAATCACCCTCACTCTCACCGGCACATCCTGCACCGCTTTAACTGGGTCTGTAAAAACAGAACAGCGTGCCTGGAGGAACAGGGGTGAAAGACAAGAACAGGGACCACAGAACCCATAATGAATGGACCCTTAATTGTTCCACGCCAACCTAAACATTCTGAATGGCTCTCAGCCACCCTATAATCTGCGCATTGGACAGGATGTCCCTGAAAGTCAACTGAGAATGTGTGCTGTTCTCCCCCTGTTGGCCGGAGGACTGAAATGAAGGTGCATTTCCTGAGAGAACAGTAGGCATCAAGGGCACACTGGCACGGATCATTACTACATCACTTCCTGCCACGGCTGTATGAGGCTCGGCACTGAGACAGACCTAACTATGAGAGCACCAGAAGAGCGAAACCCTCCATTTGCTCTGAGTTTAAAACGCTCTTAATCACACTGACTGTGTAAGTGACAGGGAAGGGATCACGCAGCCATTACCATGGTAACAGCTGAGTTATGAAGGGCACGCTGGGCCGTGGTGCTGTTGAGGAACCTGATCGTTGTCATTCAGAGTGTTTGATTGGAAGGCCTGGCGGTGGCCTCTCCCCTGAGCCCTCATTAGCTGGCTCTCTGCTGACTGCTGTGGCATTAAACATTTCACTCTAATTGCCTCTTTAACACACAAAGTTTAATGCGGAAAAGTCAGAACGTGGAAGATGCAACGCCTAATGCATTTCATCATGGACGCAAAACCGATTCATGTTTATTTTCCTTAAAGCACACGGTTTACTGTTCCTTATTTCTGAGAAATATCTTCCAAAAAATAAAAACAAGAAAAAAACTTATTTGTGAAAAATGGCAGCTATGTAAGAAAAAAATGATGATATCTTAAACATTTTCCTTTCTAGGTACTGTACATCATGTTACAACAGGAAATTGGAGAACGGGAGAAAGTGTGAGGATCTCTCTTTGTGCAGTGTGCAAAACATTTACATTTACATTTATTCGTTTTATCCAAAGCGACTTACAAGTGAGGGTAAGTCACTTCCTCTCTTGCGCGTTTTAGGATCTTACCGTCACTGTTGATGCACTGCACCTGTGGCACCTGAGTTCCCTGGCCACACTCCTTCCCGTTGTCAGGGATACACTCCTCCAGCTTCAGCACCAGCCAATCGTAGCAGCTGGGGTCGTCACATGGTATGGCCTCCGTCAGGTGGGGGCAGTTCCCGGCCCCGCCCGTGGGCTCATTCACGATCCTCCGTTTCCTCAGCTTGAAGCCTTTTGAACACCAAAGTCACAAAAAAGTGCAAGTTTAAAGACTTCCCAGAATTCCTCATTTTCTGTCTTTATTCTTCATTAAGCTCCATCTGTTTTTGAATTGCTAAAGTGTGAGACTAAGATATATTAAGTCCACTTGACAGTCGCAGTTTGGTGCTCCTGATAACCATAGTAGTACATTTAACATGACAGCCCATTAAGCCAGAAGATGACAGAAATTATTGGAATAGCTTTACATAATGAATATTATTATTCTTCCTTCATTGCGCGGGCCTTTATCCAAAGTGACTGATGCACCCAGCCAACCGTTAATATGAGGAATTCTTTTTTTACTCAAAGGATTCCCGCTCAAGGGCACAGCCGCTGTGCCTCAGCAGGGATTCAAACCCTCAACCCTCCCCCCCGCGGTCACCCGTCCGTAGCCTTCACCTCTAATCCACGCACCTGTGCCAGGCTGATAAGGAGGTAAGAAGGCTTCAGGATTTGAGAACCGACAGCTGAACAGTCCTCCTCCTTATTCTCACCCAGTAAGGTTTTTGAACTTTATTTAAGCAGGAAGGTCAGATGAGAAGTCATTTGTCACTAGCAGTGTGATTAAGAGTGGCAATTGTGGTGGCGGGGGGGGTGCAGTAGAGATTGCATTGGGGGGTTGTGCGCAGGGGGGAGGAATTTTGGTGAGAGACGGATGCTCAGGGTTCTGAACCACAGCTCCTGCATGACTCCACCCCCTGAGCCACCACAGGAAGTCACCATCCTCTCCTTCTGGCTCCAGCGGGTGACATCATCAGGAATGGACTCCCACGTGCTGCCTCATGCTACCCTCTCCCCCTCCAAACTCCTGCAGCTGCTCGGCCTGCTGGTTTAGGTGGTTTAGGCATCTGACGATGTATCTCACCACCCATAACAAACACCTGCCACAGGTACAAGTATCAGCTGAGCAATTACAGTATCAATTATTACATATTATGATTGGATGCATTTTTGATTTATCCATCAATCATTATTTCTGTTTTCTGTCTATGGGAATGTTTTCCAGGGCTCTGTAATTTGCTCCATCAGTGTGTTATTGAAGCGGGCGGTACAGTATTAGCAGGGTACGCAGACAGATCGCGGAGTGATTACGCCTTTAGCGGGGTGTCAGGGCTGAGAGACAGTGAGTGTGCGTCTCTCAGGGTAATGAAGCTGTCGCCGCGCAGACACGGGCGTTTATGACGGATGAAGGCGGCGAGAGAGAGGGATCCGTTATTAAGATGCATGGCGGAGAACCTCTCTCTGCTTCCGCCTGCGTGAGCCGGCTCATTAAGGGAGAGTCAATACGCATTAGTCACCGCGCGGGGCTCAGGGTACAGGGTGTGTGATTACCGCGGGAAACCGCCGAGCGTGGCGGCCTGCCACGCCCTCCCCTTGGCTCGAGGGGCGCGACACTTCCCCCCCCGGCCCGAGAGCACCGTTCCCCCGCTTAGCTGGTGCCTTCCACAGCACCACTCACTCTGCTGCATTAGCGGGGATGCACTGATGTAGCTTTGCACTTGCATTAAGTGCTTTGCTCAAGGGTACAGTAACAGTGCCCCACCTGGGAATCAAACCTGCGATGTTCTGGTTGGAAGCACCAGCTCCAGGACCCTTACAGTGCTTTAGCAGAGACACTGAGCTGCTGTTGTGCCCAGGAATGACGTACTGGTTCAGTTCCACCTGAGTTAGTTTCTTGCAAAACTGAGCAATGCTTAACTGATTATTATAATTTACTTTGTATATATATGTAACTGTATATATGATTAGGGCAACCTCCAGGTTACAAGCACCCCAGAGTTGAACCTGCAGCGTTCTGGTGGCGAGTCCAGTTCTCTAACCTCTGCTCCCCCCTACTGATAACAATGGGGTGTTCAAGATGGCAGCCTACCCTTCTTCGCAGCTTGGTCCTGGCAGTTTTCGAAGGTGCAGGGCCCCCACGCGGACCAGGGGGACACGACGCACTCGACCAAGCACTCTGTGTGGCACAGCTGGGTGCTGTTCGGGACCGGACCCAAGCACAGGTCGCTGTTCACGGGACGGGAGGCTGCGGGGACAAAAAGCAAGCGCTGTTACCGAGGAAACGCAAGAGGCATGAACATAAACACACAAATCAGAGCAGCCGTTTTCACTTTGTCAGGGTTGGTGTTCATAGTTGGCGTTGGATTGTTTGTTGTAATTTCTCATTTTCATTATACATTTTTATCATATCCCAATCCCTTACATGGAAGCGGGACCAAACTATACCTGGACCTACAGTGATTTTTTTCCATCATTAATTTCATTGTAATGTAACCTGCACCTGAGAAGCGCTGAATTACTTTCAACCCCTGTGATTCACTCAACACAGAACGATGAAACCTGCCTTCGTCTGAAACCTTCTGAATTTTGAACAGGGATTAAACCGGATCGCATCTTCTGTCAGAATGACTTGCACACTTCAGTGTGCCTGTGGAGGGCTGGGACTCGGTTTGATTTCCCCCATAAGGCTAATTGAAGATCATGTAATGGAGTCTTATCTGCAGCTGTGCAGCGCTGGGGAAGCCTCCTCTCAGACAGGCGCAGTGGGACGCCATCGTTTAGTCAGAGTCTCTGATGGCGGAACAGAGCAGCAGCGTCGTGGGGAGAGAGGAAGCACATCGCAGCAATTCATGCGAGTGATGAAAACGCAACCCTGATCGCAGGACATGCACAGAAGGACTGCACTGAAATGCACTAGCCATGCAGTGAAAAAAGATTCTGCAAACTTGCAAAAAAATCAACTCTGAGGGCTTGGTTAGGAGACCTTTAATGTTTGCAAATGATTAAAGAGTAACAGTATTTTTGTCCTGCATTGACTTGTGCCATGCAATACACACTGCAAATTACATCAAATCATCATTGGATTTCCTCACCACTCTCAGCTACCCCATGGTTTGCCAGGAGCTCTGATGATGTCAGTGGAGTAGTGTCTATCTTCCAATGAGAGCCCACTTCACTGTGTGGCTTGAGGTGTGAAACCCAGCCATTGGCTGCATGCAAGTGGGAGTGTATCAAAGGACTGCATTCATCTTGCTGTCAGAAGAGCCTAATGCCCAAATTCCAGTTCCAAAGCAAGAGTGAAAAGCATTAAACAATATGATTGGACACTTTTTCAAAGTTGCATTTTCAAAAATGTTCCCTTCATATTTGATATGCCATTTTTAAAGTCGACAAATTCATTGTATTTTGAAATATGATAGTATTTCCGTGTGGGTGGTGGAACAGTAAAAAGCAAGAAGATGCATTCATCTGTTAAACACGACAAAAACTGTGACATCAAACCTCCTGTATCTCAGTGCCGGCGCGTAAACACATAACTCACACTGCCTTTGCAGAGAAATCGCTGCTGTTTACATTCATGAATATTCCATAAAGGACATTCCTCGCACTTTGTTCTTCCTGGTTGTAAACTTTCAAGTTGAGAAAGATGGTAAAAACACTGCTGCCTGTTTGAAGCGTTTCCTCTGAAAACTCGCCTGTTTTCTCCCCTTTATCGCGGATTCCCTCCACGTTTAAAGTTAAGCTCCTTCGAGCCTCTCTGCTCACAGCAGTGTATAAAACGCTGCAACAAACAAGGTCACGTCGTGCTAATAAATCTTCCCGATTCCTGCATGGCTCAGTCCACTGCTACTCAGGTGTAAAATGTACCTGGCCGCCTCGGGCGTAGCCTCCAAAGGCAGCTGTCTCACAGCGTGTACCCTGCCACAGGTGACACCAGGTGACTAACCACCTCACGAGTATGATACTCCGCTGGGATTTTTTTGTCACACACCACAAAATTTTATATATTTTATTGAAAGCGCGTACGTGGTCTGCTCCTGTTACTGATGCCCATTCCGTCTCACATACAGATCACATACAGCAGGAATTCAAAATGTGAAACTGTGAATTCTTTTTGTCAAAAAAGATTTATTAACACAAGAGTGGCCTTGTTTATACCCTTTTCCTATGCAATAAGTTAAACTACCAAAATGAATTTTTCTAGCATGTTAAACCTCCATACAAGCATTACTGTATATAAACTGTATATATATGCTTTGATAGAAGAAGGAACATTCGAAGTATGACATATGACATATTTACTGCATGTTACAGAAAGAGACCTTTAATGCCTTTCCATTTCATTCTCTGATCTCCACATCTTCAACATCAAGGACCCCACTTAACAAACCAAATAGTCCCAACAAACACACATGCACACACACAAGCATGCACGCACACACACACACAGGCGCACACACACACACACACACACACAACACACACACACACAGGCACACACATAGATACAGACACACACATGCGCACACACAAGCACACACACACAAGCACGCACACGCACAAGCGCACACACAGATACACAGCTCCCTGGCCTAATTAGTGCCTCTGGGCATGTGCAGACCCCTACCAATACCCTCATTAATGCATCCTACGGAGCGCCTCCAGCGCAGGGGCAGAAACAATGTCACTTTACAGTGCACACTCTCCCACTGCCACACCCACTGCCCCCAACAGAGGTCTGCTCCGATAACAATCACATCCAGCAGAGCCAGCTTCAGCGAGTAAAGATCAAAGCCAGTGTTATTATCAATAACTCCCAGTGCCCAAAAAGAGAAGATGAACCAGTCCCAGTCTGCCCCCACCCCCGTAACAATGCGGTTTCAGAGCATGCAGCCCCCCCCCCCACCCACCACACTGTCATAAAAGTCTGCATCGATAACAATCCCACACCGCAGGGTGCTCCGACACGTCAAGATCAAAGGCAGCGGAACACACTGCTCGCTCCAGCATTGAGGGGTGGGCTACACGTGGGGGGGGGGGCTCTGCCCGAGCCCAGGCCAAACGGCTTGCAGGGTCAGAGAGCATCTCTGTCTCTGCGGTGTGAAACACAGGTGTACGACACACAGGTGTAGGATGCACAGGTGTACTCTCTGGGCAGGACACATGACCATCACAGCACCATTACCCACAATGCATCTCTTCCACTACTGGACGGCGAGCAGAGAGACAGCGGGTGTCATATTTTTTTATTAGATGTTGGTTTGACTCGCATGGAGGCAGAACCCAAGCTTCCAGCAGGGTGAAAAATTTCTCTGGAGGTCAGACACGAGGATGGCAATGCAGGTGTCGGCAAAACAGAACAAAAGAGCTATTTTTGGTGAGCAAAATGCAAACATCACCTCACAGAACAGCACTTATTCTCATTCTCAAAATAGGAGACCGCAAAGCCATCCATAATCCCTGCAAGTTCAGAATGGAAGCAGGCTTGAGTTAATCTTGGTTAATCTCGTAACATAATTTAATCCAAATTAAACAATGAAAAGGCATGCATCTGGTATGGTAAAAAAAGAAAACCTCATATCACTCATCTCACTGCACCTGATACAGTAGAGCTAAGTTAATGGATGAGGAGGTTGAGAAATATGGCTGATTACAAAAGGGTTTAACCCTTGGGACTTGTTTTAGGCTTTCACGCTAAAAACAGAAACTAAAGTCACTGTGGTTGACTTTACACTTGGAAATGGGCAAGGTACATTTTTCAATAGCATCACTGTTATATTAGACACTGATTGGTTTAGTGTGTTGGACCTGGACTGGACTTTTTGTTAAACATTCAGTTGTGATAAACTCCATATGCATAAATATGACAAATATTTCATTTTCTGCTGTTTCTGTTCATGTACATTATGTTGCTTAAAATGTTACTGAAAGAGATACAGATTCAATGTTAAAATACTATCATGTTCAAATTTTTATTGAACATCAATTTAAATAAACTGTTGCATATAAAAAATGATATAGAGGTTCTATTCACACATCCCAGAGTACAGAAAATATCTGCACAGCCAAGCATATTATGACTGAAAAACTTTTGTAAACCAATATCATCTTTCACACAGCAGATAAGGACAGAATAGATTTTGCAGGAAAATTATTTGGTGTGCATGACTCACATGCAGATTTATGGAGTAAATTTAGTGTGTAAATTTATGGCATAGGGAAATTTACAACACCCTGCCCTTCTGCACATGGTGGCTAACTGAAACAGTGCAGTGAGCTGAGGTGAGGACAGTACAGACCGGGGAAATGAGGGTTTAATATGTGTAATGGAAGCAGCGTCTGGGACACCGCCGAGGCCGCGCCGGAAAAGCATCGGAATAAACATCCCCTCGATTCGGGGAACTGCCTTTTCGCAGTTATCTGCAATTAACCTGATTTTCCCAAACTCATTTAGGGCATTCAATTACATAAACAGACAGATCGAGCAGGTTCGCTTTGTACCTCTCTGCTTAATCTGCTGCTAACGGTAAAAGAGTCCGGGGATTACCACAGAACAGAACATTCATAGTTTCACTTAGTGAGATTTCGCAAATTCCTGTTGCTGCTGCCTCCCAAACACCATGCTGAATATTTCAAAAGGCACAAGCCATGAAAATAAAAAAGAATGATTCGTATTGAAACGGTGATAACTCTGCTGGGGTAGGGGTGGATATGCAGGCCAGGGGTACCTCGCCGCACCGCTCTGAGAGCCATGTCGGTGCATGCATGTTTCTCCAGTGACATCAGGGAGATGCGCCAATCATCTGAACAGCATCTGCTTCCTAGCACACTGCGGGACTGACAGTGTGAAAAACACTCACGTAACTGTACATGAGTATTGGAGGAGTCCGTTTGACTTGCCCTCACCATGAGGTGTTCAGAGGCCTAAGGCTAGCAGTCAACTGGCAAAGAACACTGTGTTCAGTAAAGGAGTCAGAGCAACCGTAGTGTGTCAGGGACAGTGACAGTGGGTTAGGTAAAGGGGACAGAGAGCAGTATTGTGACGGCGATGTGTTTTTGCAGTGTCAGAAGTAACATGGTTTGGCACAAGGCCTTGGGTCAGTTTGAGTCCTGCACTGACTGTACTGATGTTATAGGGCCAGGGCTGAAGGCTGGAGAAACACGACAGCAAGAAGCAGCAGCATTAACACTCCAATCACATTTCAGAGTACAGCTAAAGGTCAGGAAGGGCAATGAGACCTTTCATATCCAAACCTACAGCCTGAGAGCTACTTTAGTGAGGTAATGTCAGCCAATCACACACATACAAACACTCATACACACACAGAAATACACACACACACACACACACTTTCTTGGGCTTTATGCTTAGCTCAGTTTCCTCTTTTCTTGGTGACTCATGCATGTGTAACAGACAGCAGTGCTGATCATGTCAGCGTTGGCATATACGGCTCAGATCTCTGCATCTCTGCATCCCCATTCTCATGTGAAAAAGTGTCTGTTTCCATCTGGATACCCAATACAACCACACACACCTCGCCGCATATAGAGATATGATGCACCTCAAAGCCCACGCTACTGAAAACAGCCAGGCTCCTGTGGGGAAACACTGCGAGCAATCCCGCTAAAGATGCTAACGGCCTCTGCTGCTTCCTCAGACTCTGCTCTCATACAGCAATGGCCATCACCTTCAATAAGGGCTGATCCTGACTATACAAACACAGCAACAGCAAAACAACAGGGCGCTTTCTGGACTGAGGAGGGGAGAAAACAATGGAACGAAACAACAACACAGGGTTACAGGGAAACAGGAGCATAGAGGGGGAGAGGGACACAGGGACACAGAGTCACAGCAACACAGGAACACAGGGAGGCAAAAACACAGGGAATCAGCACTGGGATACGGGAACACAGGGAAGCAGCAACACAGGAACACACAAGAACACAGTGAGACAGAAACACAGGGAAGTTAACATTGGGACGCAGAGACACAGGGACATTAAGGATGAGGTTACGGGAGGCGGTACCTTCTTTGTCTCTGGGCGTGCTGACATAGGAGGCGGGGTCTGAACTGGCCTGGACGCAGTAGACCTCCCGGGTCTGGATCCCACCCCCACACAGCCCCGTCTGGCTGCCGCGGCGACGGTCCTGTTGGCTTAGCAACACGTCCACCCTGCACTCACTCCATTCTGAGGTCCTCCAGCTGTAACTGAGGCAGGGACAGAGAGAGAGAGGGGGGTACAGGCTCAGTGACCACACCCCAACAGCTGAAAGTGGGAGACAAGGGCCATGCCAAAAGAGATGGGCACTGTGAGACAGGAGGGTTAGAGACAGGAACGCACGTCAGGAATGCACAGATTATCAATAATTTAAACTCGATGTCAAATAATGAAAGCCCGTGAATCCTGCTGGGGGAAGGACAGAAAGCCTCAATAGCAGCACAGAGCATTTTTGCCTGCGGTAGCCTGAGATAGCGAGTAACCACCAATCATTATTAATGAATCTTTAATTACATGTTCATTGACTCAGGTTTGTAGCCATTATTTATTTGTCATTTGTTCCTTTTTTCTCTTTTTTCCATGTATTGTATGCATGCATACATATGTATGTGTATGTATGCATGTGCATGTGCCCATTGTATGCTTTGGAAATATTTACTAAACATATGTTATTCTAATAAGGTGAAACTGAAATTTGAATTAGAGAGAGAGAGAATGAATGAGAGGGAGATTGAAAGAGAGAGAATAAATCTGGGACCTGTTTTTCTATCAAATCTCCCTCACTCACCTAATTTCAATTTTAAAAAATCAATGCCAGCCACTTTTTTCTATCTTACACCCAAGACATCACTTTCCCTTCAAAGTGCACTCCTCTCATTTTATTTGCTGGGAGCTGACTCTAGTAAGAATTCTTTCATTGTTGGTTCTAACCAACCACATTCCTTTGCCCACGTCTGCAAAGTAATTGCTTATTAATATTTATGCTAATTTTTTTTATTGGATCATGTGCAGATCTGATTGAACGTGACCATGTTTGAGGCCAGGCAGCCCCTGCTGTTGGAGCTTAGAGTAAATCTCCTGAAAATTACTCGTATAAATCTTTTAAGTCATTCAGTCCTCCACAATATTGTGAGCCGTTTGTTCTTCTGTGCATATTGTGGAATTAGCATATTAACTCTGGAGGGAATATTTAGCAAAGGCAATCTTTATCAAGCCCACACTTCTGACTATCTGCTCTGCTTTGTCACAGAGACACTCAACTCCCTGGGGAGTAAACCAGCAGCAGATATGACATCACAGTGACAGGACATGGCATCAGTTTGACAGGATATAACATCACCTTTAGATTATTATTAACTGACACGGCCACATAATGGACTGTGCAGTAGAGTTTGGTATCTGCGCTGTTGGGTGATCGGGCGGAAAGGGATTACATTACGATACAGTGAGGGTTGTCTTTGGTTGATTTTTAATTCTCTTGCACACACTAGAGCACAACCAGTAAAAGCCTGAACAGCACAATGGGGAAAAAATAATCAGCTTAATGAATTAATGCCTGAATCATGTGTGGAAACAAAGCACCCCCAGAGTCCTTATCCCCAGCGCTCCTCAGGGGACAGAGTGTTCCGGTTTAAGAACCCGTGCCGTCAGCTGGAGGGTCCCCCAATAATGACTGAATAAGACTGAAATAATGGCACACTATGCTGTTGGTTTATAGACAGACGCCCTCGCCCAGGGCGGGTTAAAGGCGGGGCCGGGCCAGCGCGAGGGTCCGTGTTTGTGCTGACGTGCTGCAGAGGGCCACAGCAGTGGGGTGTGACTCTGAGCAGAGTCTAATCACAGAGGGAGTGGCTACTGCTCTCCTGCCTATGACTGACCCAGCCAGTCTTTCATCAGGGATCAAAGGGAGACATACAACATCATATGCAAGGGGGGGACATCTATGGCATTGTTTTAAATTCTAAATTATACATTTATTTCAACTGTGCCTTATCCATCTCAGGGACCACTGAACTCATGCTGGCCCTCTGAACAAAAGGCAACACTGTTCAATGCATTACTCAAGACAAAGCACCATTGGGGTCAGACTGAATACCCCCCTCTGTGAGGGCGCAGAATGTGGCATGGCTTAATGCTCTGAGGATTTACAGAGATCAGACTGCTTTGGTGTGAAAGTTATCAAACCCCAAACATGCTTAAGACGGAGCAAATGACACCAATCTGCTCACCAGTCTGAGAGAGACTTCCTCAGTCCAGGGTTTGTTCAGCACAATCTGCCTTTACTGCAGAATAATGTGGACCAATCATTTCTTTGTGAAGTTATGTTTGCATTTCTTTGTGATGTCAAACTCTGGAGTCCTTTGTTATGTCATAACTTGCCTTCCTTTGTGATGTCATAACAGACAAGCCTACAGCCTCTATCAGCCAGAGCAATCAAGACCAGGAGAAATGTCTCTGCCAAATGGCATATGTTCACAGCTTTGGAAGCCAATCTGTTGAGTACACCAATCCATGCTTCTGCACACAAAATATTTTGTATTGTCAGTATTACTGTGCATATGCAGAATCAGACCATTGTACTGCCCTGCCTATAGGGGTTTCTGTCTACAGAATCCCACCTCTGTAAAAGAAGCTGTAATGCGGAGGAAATAAAGATGAGCAAACTGCAACATATCAGGGATCATAGCGACCAGACCTATTTACCTCAGGCCATGAAAGTACTTTTTCATTTTCCTTTCACCTGTGAGTATCTGCAAACTCAAAGACAGATCAGTGTAACACACTGCTCCATCTGTTGGGTGGACAGTGGGCCAGGGGTGAAATATTCCCCTGAAACTGAACATGGGGGTTGGGGGGACCACCAGATGTCCAGCTGAGGGGCTCTGGCAGGGTGTGAAACGAACGCTCACACTGTCAGAGGAAACGCTCCCGAGGGGCGGAGTGATGTGTGAACACACAGCCATCTGTTGGGGATAACACTGAAGACCACGCCCACTTTACACAGACACACCCACACCCGTCACGCTACGCTTCCCCCGCCTGGCAGCCGCCCAAATCCCAGGGTGCCGCGTCTCAATCCCCCATCCATATGCCGACCCCGTGGCTACGCGCTGGCTATGCACTACACACTCAGCATCGCAGCACAGAGCTGCATTCTGTCACTCGACGCTCTCCCTACCCTCACTGCACTGCTGCGCTTCCTGTGACTTCCTGCCTCTCCCTCTCTCTGTCATCTTTAAGGCGGGGTTAACACCATAGGGTCATTTCACTGCCCCTCACATAAACACATGACCAGGTGATGAGAATTTTAGAATCCCATTCCTCTCTAAGCAGAGGCCACTCTAACTCATCTGCAGCGTTGTGAGACCATGTACTTTTCACCCGTAACTATACTGTAAGACTTTTCAAGTTAATACAACCACAGGTTGCGGGTTCAAATCCTTGAAGGGGCACTGCTGTCCGACCCTGAGCTGCTCAGTGAGCGTCCATGCAGATGGGTAATGTGGGAATGCGTTTGCTTCATAATCACCCGGACAGTAGAGGAGCGTGGAGAGCAGTCAGGTCTGTTTGTGTAAAGCCGTTAGTTATTAATTAGGCCAGTAATTAGCACTGATCACATACATGCCAGTGTGTCCCCACTGATGAGGCTAGCTTAGTAGGCTGTTTTTGGGGTGTGGGCGGTGCCGGCGGTGCGGGAGGTAGAGGCGGGCGTGGCAGGGGCACTTACGCGGTGCAGGGCGACACCCCCTCTCCCTGGGGGGCGCAGGGCTCGGTTTCCTCCAGCCCGGGGCACTCGGCCCCCCCTCCCACGGGGAAGCGGCGGACTCTGCGGGTGCGCGAACGCCCCCCCTGGGGGCCGTTGGGGTCGTAGCAGTCCTTGGAGCAGGCCCCCCAGGCCGACCACTCGCTCACCTCGCAGTCTTTGGGGACCACGCAGGAGCGGAAGGCCACCGGGAGGCGCTCCTGAGAGCACAGGCTGCAACGGGAGGGAGCAGAGCAATCAGACGATCAGCCGTCAATCAATCAATCAATCAATCAATCCATCCAGCAATATGTCAGACTATCAATCAATCAACAAATCGTACCAGTTAATCAACATACTTATCTACCTACCCATCTACCTACCTACATGCCCAGCGACTACCTATCTGTTCATCTACCAATCTGCCTTCCCGTCTACCCATCCACCTGCCTATCTACCCATCAATCTATCTATCTGTCTGTCTGTCTGTCTGTTTGCCTGTCTGTTTGCCTGTCTATCTATGCCACTCAATCTTACAGCACAGGCAGAAAATCCAGCAATCAGTCACATATCACAGCTCAACACACAGACTGTACTGGGTGCAGTCACTTTCCCAGACAGCAACACAGACACAAAGAAGAGACATCAGCCACAGGCTTGACCCCAGCATCAGCTGGCCTCAGACTAGCACACACCTGCCAGCCTCATTATGTTTTTATTTTCACAACAGCGAGGTGCACCAATCGCAGCCTTTTTATTAAATACAACCTCAATTACACACAGTGGCAGCAGGGGGTCTTCACCTCATTTCAGGGAAGCCTAATTCCATCCTGAACCGTTTACAGTCTGCAATTTTCTCTGTCATTGTCCGTCGTCCTCTTTTCGGGCTTATAATGACAGGTTGTTAGTGGTAATTACTCCAGACCTCCATTTAACCCTGTCTGTCCCAGACGGGTCTCTCTTCAGAGAAAAAACACTGCGCTTTCCTCTAACCTCATAAATAAACAGCCTCCTCTGATTCACTGCCACTGCCTCGTACTTCCCTTCAGAAAGTTAGTGTTTGACCTCGCTGTAGTGGCATAAGACTGCCAACACAATGCTGTGTTCATTTATGATTGTTTTCAAACTACGCTCTTGTGGATTAATGTTATTTCAGACAAAGAAAAGTCTTAATGCTGCTTCAACAGTGACCCAGTTTCCTTTCCCATAATTCCCCCTAAGCATTTCATATGTGTGTATGTGTGTATGTCAATTATACGTATTATATTATAATATGCATCTCAGCATACATTTCCTCTGTCCCAATGTTAACACATATTAATGATGCACATCGATTGTGTATGCAACTTTTAAATACTGTAATTTCAGTAATTAAAAGTTTTCTCATTCTGAAATGTCACTGTGATTAAAACTGTCAAACCCTCATATTTCAGAATGTAAACACGCTGGCAGATAATTTAACAGTTACAGTGACAAAGGCTTCTATCAGGTGATAATCAGGTGAGGGACCTTTAATTTTCAGCTTTTGAGGCATCCACAAACATATGTGTTATTTTCACAAGTAGCAAAGCTAATCTGTAATTATTTAGCAGTTGGCAGGAGAGAGAAGAATGATGAAATATAGATGCAGTCTGTGGCGCTTCATGGCTTCTCTCTTGACCACTCTGGGAGAGTGACTGAATGAGGCCATACACGCGGAGCGTGTGTTTCAGCATGTGCACATGAGCGCTAAATAAAAGATGAAACAGAAGCGAGCCGCTTTGCACGGCATCCTCTCCAACATGCCACAAACCCCAGCCAGGAAGGAGCGGCTAGCAGTTAATTCATTTTACAGAGTCTTCACCAACCCGGTCGTATTCGGCTGACCCACAGTGTTCCAGTGGTGTTAAATTTTTGATTAGTTCCTGTGGGGGGGCAGGGGGTTACGCTGAGGAATGAGTACACCCATAGGAGTCCAGTGTGTACCAACCTGCTCCAGGTCAATGTGACACCCCCCAGAGGGCTGGAATACAGCACCTTTTTCCTCCCCAATCATATTTTTCCACATTTATTTGTGTGTTTGTTTGGCTGTTATTTAAACACAAAAATATTCTGATTGATCAAGTCATCTATACAAACCTTTTGCCATTATGCACTGATCCTGAATCAGAGTTCATCTTTACATGAAAATACCTGAGGCTGGAATTAAGCGATGGGTTAACCTGATTCTGTGTCAGTTTTCTAGGGTAGGAAGTAATGATTCCATTCATAATTCCACTCATGAGGTCACTTCTCAAAAAAGTGAAGTGGAAACACATGGACAGCATGTCTCTAATGTGAAATTCCTCAGAATCCGCCCTCTTTCCACAGGGCACAAAACGAAGATTACTGATCTCAGATCAGCTGTCTTCAATATCATTGAAAATGATGCCTGTGACCATTAAATTGATCACTTGTGACAGTAGGCTAACCAGCCGAAACTTTGACAGATTAATGTGCAGTTTTGAAAGATGAATCACCTTACTGTGGACATCATAACTGTTTTCACACATGTCATAATGTACTTCATGTGTATAAGACAACATGCATATTCTACCACTTTTATTACATGCACATATATACACAGCACTGAAACTGCTGCTTTATTAATACATGTGAGCCACTTAAAAACCGTCTAGGGGTGTTCCATGAGACCAGTAAGCCCAGGGAAAGTGTTTGGCTGGACAAACATGGTTACCAAGCATTGAATCTGTCCTGTAACATTCGTGGTTGAATATGGGCCAACTATAAATTTCACGTCTGTTTTGGAGACATGAGCAGGTTTCATTTTCAGGTAACTGTTCAATCTCTACCAAAAATATCAGCTGAGTAAATTACGCTCCCAGTGGGTTGATACCGGTGGGGGCAGAGTACCAGGAACAGTAGCAGGTGCCCTTTGAACAATTCAATAAAAAGCAGAAAGTGCAGTAGCTCAAAAAAAAGAACTGACTGACAACCCAAGCTGTATGCTCAGTGCTGTCAGGAGTATCTTAAAATTATATGCAAATCTGTTCAACTGTCTGTAAATTCTAGTGCTGTTTAAAATGAATGACAGCCACGGTCCCTGAAGTTTCATAATTCTCACACTAACTAAGGTGTCAGGTGTAGAACGCTAAAACTAAAGTATTTCCACAGAAGCGGAGAGAAACAGGAGAGACAGACTGCATTACAGTTCAGCCTCACTGCACTGTCTTTCGGAGAAAAATGCCATTCCGCACACTGTGATTCTGAAGGTGGCAAAACAAGCATAAATATTTCAAAACCAGGAATAAACAAGTCGTAAAATTAATATTTATGCTCCCCAGGGCGTCGGGCTGCTTTAGACTTCCTTTGATATGTTATGCTCCTGCCACCGCTAAAAATTGGGCACAAAAATCAAATTATGTTTGTTCATCATTATTTTCTAAATGAAGTTTAAAGGAAACCCTGTGCTGTTTGCATCCTCACTGTCTGTCAGAATATCCTTTAACGTGTAAATCAGACATGTGCTTGATATTTATTTTGCATTGTTTGGAAGTGTGTTTGAATGAACCCAGGGACAGCTCTCAGTTGTGCATACTGCACGAAACAGACATCATCTCACAGGATCTTTCACTTCTGATTCATAAATGATTTTTAAACCAACCAACTAAGCACTTTCCCTGGGTTTGATTCTGTAACAGCGCCCTTCGGAGGAGGTCTTGCGAGCCCTGTGGCAGGTGACACAGGTGAGAGATGAGCAGCCAGGTAAGACTCACCTGAGCGCGGCAGGTGTGCCGTTCCTGTTCAGACACACCAGCTCCCGCGTCTGCACCCCCACCTGCAGGTCCCACAGCTTGCTGTCCTGCCGGTTCTGCCGGTTCCGGTTGCGTTTCTTCTTGATGAGCTCGCGGGTCTCGGGGTCCCTGGCCCCGCCCTTCTCCCGGTTCTTCTCCTTGTTCTTTCGGGGGCGGGCCTGGCGCACCTGCCGGGCGAGGCGGGGCTGCGGGGGCGAGCAGGCGCTCCACGGCCCCACCCTCAGGCCGTACCCCCCGTCGTCACCCGGGCACTCCTCCAGCTGGCAGGTGCGGTACTCCGTCAGGTTGGGGCAGGCGGAGCCTCCGAAGAGGGGCGGGGCCAGCACGGCGCGGGCGCGGTTCTGCAGACCGGTCCCACAGGCCTTGGAGCAGGCGGTCCAGGGGGAGAACTCGGACAGCACGCAGTCGCGGGGGCAGGGGATGAGGCAGGCCTGCTCCAGGCGCGGCCGCGGCTCGAAGTACTCGCAGATGGAGTCGTCCTCGGCGGGCGTGCCGTCCGCCAGCCGCACGCACCCCACCACCCGCGTCTGCAGGCCCTCCTCGCCCCGCACGCAGGCCGAGGGCCGCACCATGCCCCCCGACACCCGCAGCGAGATGGCCACGCACGGACCCCAGGCGCCCAGCTGCCAGTCGTACAGGTCCCGGTGCCAGTCGCACACCCGGAAGCAGCTCTGCTGGTTGTCGGGGCGGGTCGCCAGGGGGCAGTTGGTGTGCAGGGTGGTCCAGCCCTCGATGTGGGCGCACCAAACCGCCCGGCTCTGGCTGCCCCCCGGCCCACACTCACTGCCCATGCAGCGACCCCACGGCCCTGCAGAGGGAGGGGTCAAAGGTCAGGGAGCGGTCAAAGCAAGCACAAGGATAAAGGTCAGACTGCATTAAGCGAAAGTCCAGTGCACTGTACCGCCAGCTAACATCTGAGCCAATCATCATCAAGTCTGTCATTCTCCTCATTCCCCATTGGTGGGGTTGGTCAATTTGGTTTAACTGGCTCCCCTTTTATTGGAGGTCCTAAAACACATTTAATTGTATTTTCTAATTACACTGTAATAATTACGCTACTGGCATTGTTACATGCTTAGATTACTTCCACAGGATGGCTATGTGCCGATGGGCTAGATCTAAGTGTGACTACATGTTTTGCCCTCATCCAGAATGTTAACATTTCCAAGTCAGTAACTGTGAAAGCCAATTCCTGTGCTCCTACGCAGAAATTACCCAACACGTACTAAGTGTGTGCCATGCTTTATGCATCTCATATGCATTCATTAAAAGGCAAATAGTTAAGTAATTACACAAGTACAATTAGGGACAATTAATGGTGTAAACCAATCAAAATAACTCCACCCACAATGTTCCTCCATGTACTGGTCTCATAGGAGATGAAAGGTTGGAAAAATCGTCTTCTTGCCTTCGGTGAACGGGTAGACTTACTCATGAATATGCTAGCGCGCCGTTAGCTCTGGTTTCTGAATAAGGAATCGGCCGTGTTTTTGTGCAGTTAAGACCCACAGGGATTTGTTATTGAAATGATGCCGCTAACCACTCAGAGAGCAAACGACTTCATTGGTGGGAAGCAGCCCTCGCTGCTCTGTTTTGCTTTACAGTTAAATCGCTCTTTGAAGATTTACGAGAAGGCGTGGAGTGATCTCAGTAAACGCCTTTTTACAGAGAGAAACCTCAAGCATACGCAAGTGGCGAGCTGCCGGCCTCCGCAGATATCACATCTCCCTCCCGAATCGATATTCCTGTAAGCGTTAAAATGCAAAGCACTCTCTGGGCGATGGTGTGTTACAGGAAAGTGCTCTTTGCTTTGATGGATTTAACTGCGTAATGACTGACTCCAAACCTTACCTCAGAGAGACAACAGCGCAACAGGAATATAAAGCACTCAAGCAGGGCACTCTCAGTATGGAGGACAGGAATAACGCAGAAAGAACCTCACACTCTTTACATATACTTTGTGTGTGTATATGTGTGTGTGTGTGGGTGTGTATATGTATTCTGGTCACCTGGTTACTACAAAACGTTTTGAAATTGTTTAACAGCAGACAAACAGCAAAGTTTTGTACTGCGGGTTGATGCCAAAAACGTGAACAACATGGCCTGGTCGTGACTTTTGCCTTGTCATGAGTTCATCGTGACCATGTCATATGTTCACTGTGATCGGTTGAGAGTCTGCCACTGTGACCATGTTTGGAGGCTGAGTTTAAGACGTCTCCATCACCACACAGGGTCGCCATGGCAGCTGGCATTGTTTAACCCTTTCCTGAACACAGCGCTGTAGTTGCTCTCTATTTCTGGAACTTTTACAGCTCACAGGATGTTCTGTGCCATCCCTGAACGCTGCCGAGTCTGAGAAAACATTTCTTACAACAACAGAAGTGGCGGCCTGCGCTTCAGGCCTCCAGGATTAGCGCTGGAATATTTATGTGTTTGGATCGGCTTGCTGTAGCTACAAACCCCAAGCAGCACTTCGCTGCTCATTTTCCCCACAACAGCCTCTGAAGAGCCCGTAGAAGCAAAACTTTCAGAGGCCATTATCCTAAATCTCAGAGCTGTTCAGCAGAATGAACAATACCAAGGGTGCTCTGCCAAGAGATGCATATAGAGCCCTGTGGTTCCTGCTGTACCAGGCGGATTCCCCTGTGCAAAGCCATGATGCTGTAAAGTTAGCTCATATTCTGAGCTGTTTTTAATGATGCCTGCTGAAATGAAAAAACAGACTCTTGGTTTGAGAGGTACTGAGGCGCGAGAGGGTCTCTCACATTGATTCTCACTCCCTCATGGAGGCCGTGATGTCACTCCCTGCCCAGCGAGGCTTCAGGGACCAATCGCGCGAAAGCCAGCGGGCGGGGCAGCTTCGACCTTATCTGCCACGCGGGGGACAGTGGCTTCTTTGAGCCTGCATGGATGCATTGAGAAAAAGCAAGCCAGGGCAATAAAACCACCCCTGATTAGCCAGCGGGCAGAGGCATCCCGCAGCTGCAGACACGGCAGACCGATCAATGCCGGATCAATACCACTCACAATAAACCGCCTCCTGTCCAGAAACCGGATCCACCGCCGTTGGGCTCACTGGCAGGACCGGCCCGAAACAGGCCGTTCAGGGAAGAAAAACACACCGTACAACAGCAGAGTCCACCCCATCTGCATTGCTGCTCTCAGGCTTCAGACTGCGACGGGTTACCTGATGCTACTTATCTGCCTGTCTGTCCTTGTCAGCGGTCACGTCTGTGGCTTTGCGATGCACCTTAGATATTCATTCACACAGCCGGACCGTGACTGAAACATTTCAGGTTAAGCTGCTTTCTCCAGAGCATGATCCTCTTGGGATCTGAGTCTGCAAAATACTCATTACAAGTTCTCTTCTTTGACAAAGTGCTTCACTGCCAAAAAGTGAGAACTTTTGGCCTTGCTTGTAGCAGATGATTTTTATTGCATTTTATTCCAAGGTCATGCTTCAGTGTGCCTTAACAGCCACTGTGATCAAAATCAGGGGCACTGTATCAAACGTGTAGAGGCACATATTGTTTCATTTCAGAACTGAGGAAAAAAAACTAAAAGAAATAACACTATTAGACATTGACGGTCATATCTCTCAGCTCCCTCCACTGTTCTCCTTCTCTTTGGCACCTAAAATGCAGCCTGCTCAGCATAATCGCTCCCTGCACAGGATTATGGGATAGCCCCAGGGCACCTGGGTCCTCCAGCCCAAAGACCTGAGCTCCTCGCTGGCGTCCAGCACCCAGCTGTGACAGCATAAAACACCAAACAGCACCTGAAGCCACGCCTCTGTCTCGGATCGATCGCAGCCTGGGGGGCTGTGGATGAGGGGGGCGTGGGGGGGGGTGTTCACAGAGCAACACCCCAGGGACGCACCCACGCCCTCCGTATCGGGGCCACCTGGCCCCTCACCCCCCCAGGCCGTGTGGTCAGCCAGCCAAGTGGTGCTTTACTGCACTCATCTGTTCACACCCCGGTCGTACATCTCCCTCCCACAGTTGTCCATGGAAACTCAATAACGGCCCTGTTTAATTACATTAGGGGGTCACTGTTCCTCTTGTGTTCTCTTCAGCCGAGCAACCTCCGAAATGGTGATGTCCATCACCTACTCCCCATTTTCCCTGGGGGGGCAGCCCTCCCCAGTGTAAAGACAGTGCCTAAGACTCACCACTAGAGGGCAAAAGGGTGTTGATGATCTACAAAGGCATTTTTTCTCACATCAACCCATCTCTGTAATGACCTGCAAATAGATACAGCAGGAAACCTGCCCCCAATTCCACCCCCACCCCTGCCAACACCTTCACTGCTAAATTTCCAATCTGTGGGCATCTGGGACATGCTGTGTGCCCAGGCCCAAACACCAGTTATTCCCAGCTGAGATTATGCAGGCCACTTAACTGCGGTGAGAAACCAGCCTTCTGTGGTAACTGCCATAAAAGAGAAGGGCGGCCACCAGCTCTCCTGTGGCTAAAATTTTAATATTTTTCTGCTGTTTGTCAAAAAAAACGGATTTGGAGGGGAAATAATTTGGGCAGTAATGGGATTTCCCTTTGAAGGTTTCCCTCTCTGCTCAGGGGAGGACTCGCACCCTCCTTTCCCTGGAAAATGGAAGCCAGCTTGCCGTTCGCTCCCCGCCGGTAAGTCTGGACGGAACAGCTTGGAGCCGGGGACTCCAGGTGACACGGTCAATTACCATCTTTGTGTGGCGCGTTAGCCTGCAAAGACACAGCGCTGAAATCTCATCTGTTCCAGCTCACCGTAGCCACCGTTGTGCCGAGAACCGCCAACACCGCCGTACAGCCGAGCATCAGAGCAAAATGCCAAAATACACCAACATCCAACGTCTATGTATTGCTCATACATCTGATACTATTCCATATTGTAGAATACATTAATATTGTATTATTTAGTTAGATTGCATTAAATTATATCATTCTTAATACATTAATTGAAGGACATTTATGTAGTGTGCTACAGAGGAGACCACACTGTGGAGAAGATGCATCTTTAATGCAATTATAAGAATGAGCAGGAGGAACAGAATTAGAATTAGAATGAGAGCAGGAGGTCCTGTCTGATCTCTGACCTTGTTGCGGGTGCTGACCACGCCCACAACCCAGAGCCTCCAATCTCATTAAAGAAGCTCTTTCACACCTTTTTCTGGCTATAAAGATGTTGCCCTGGCAACGGAGGCCCTACACCATCCTCTCATCCCAGATTAGCCTGAACTCCAGATTACGGTAACCAGTCTGCTTCAGGTGCCCCTAGAAACCCGCCCTGTGTTTGATGAAGCCAGTGTGCAGCTCCAAGGCTGCAGGTGGATCACCTTCAGTCAGTGTTAGTGCGTTAGCCAACGGCTGGTTTACAAAAGCATGGCACAGCCAAACTAATCTGCTCTCTGGGTTTTGTTCTTCAGTGGAGCTGCCATGTTGAACCCTGACCTTATGCTGATGCTATCACTTTTCTCATCACACATCCTACCTCAGACAGAGCACTGCAAAGATCTTCAACTCTGAACTTACAGTATTGATTTCAAACATTAATCTCGTGAGGAATGCAACAGAAGCACAAGCCATTGTGTTGCATATTTTCCCAAATTTTCTTCCCTCCAAACTAGTTTCTATCATTCATTTCGCCAAAGGCAGCCGATAGCGGGTGGCGCAAACCCTCAAGAGATTCGAAACTACAATTTCAGCCTTTCAGTCATTAAAAAGGAAGAGAAACAGAGAGAAGACGTAGGGATGGCGAGGAGGGGGCCGTCTGCGTTGTTATCTCCATGGGGACGGCATGCGGAACTCTCACGCTGATGCAATCTCTGCACATCGCAAGCAAGCAACACACCCAGGGCGCAAAATCGCACTCATGCAAGTTTTATAGGACAAATCAGAGCAGACAGGTGTGCAGTGGGGGGTGTCTGTTTTGGGATGGAGTGTTACACGCCTCATTTACGACACCCTGCTGCCTGACCGAGCACTTCGTTTTGGTGAAACGAAACGAGACGTTACCCGCCACCACAGGCCCCAGGAAAGCTCGACATCCCACACGTTTGTTTTTACTGAGCTCCTTCTTTTTAAATAAGACTAAATGACTGATAAACGCTGTTCTCTAAACAGCTGACTCCAGCAGCCTTTCAGCACGAGCCGGCCGCAGGCCCCTGTACCCCTCATTCTAACACTGAACCCTAAACACACAGCAAGGATCCTTTACAACACAGCCGACACAGGTGTGCAGAGACTTCACAGGCGCCTAACACTTTACCATCAAGACAGCCTCAAGCACCTTATTAAGTCAAAGATCAGTTACAGCTCCTCAGCAAGCCTTGTCAAGAAATAATGACTGAATGAAAGTTACTGTGCACTTATAATAAAATTCACCCATCCAAAAGCAGCCAATCATTGACATAAAGCTTTACATTCGGGTATAAATGAATTGTTACTTTAGGGCTGTAATTGGCCGGGGAAACGCTGGCACTGAGCAGCACTGGCTGACGCTCTCTCCTGTAAGGAGCTATAAGCGGCAGCTCAGCTGTCAGCAGCCGCAGGTAAGTGGTCCCTCGCTGTGACGCCAGGCAGTCACCCACAGCCGGTGCGAGCGGAGTCCCAGCCTCCTCCACAGCGCTGAGAGACACCAGGCAAGGCGTCACATCCGAATTCACACGTACGACTGTGTGAAAGACACCACTCTGCGCTCACCAGGTTCACCGTATCTCAGTGTCTGTGTGTGACTGTCTGTTCCTCTGAGTGCAACTGTGCGTGTGCTTATGTGTATGTACATGCCTGCCTGTGTGTGTGTGTGTGTGTGTGTGTGTGTGTGTGTGTGTGTGTGTGTGTGTGTGTGTACGTGCTTTCGTGTGTGTATGCATGTGTGCGTGCACTTGCGTGTGTGTGTGTGTGCGTGCGCACACATGTGCATGTGTGTGTACACTCTTAATGAAAGTATGATGGAGTACAATACAGTCTCTCTCTCCTGCTGAGCGTTTATCCTCTGAACACCCTCAACACATTCATTATTCACCATTCACTTCTGTTTGGAGGGAGAGAAAGAGGGAGAGAGGTGTCAGAGAGAGAGAGGGAGGGAGGGAGGGAGAGAGAGGGGGAGAGACAGAGAGAGGCCCAGACAATGAGAACTACAGAGGCATCAAGGGAGAGAGGAAGAGAGGGAGTGAAGGAAGAAAGAGCGAGAACAGAGAGGGAGGGAGAGAAACACCCCCACACCCCCATAATAGACCCCACACCCCCCCATAACAGACCCCACACCCCTACTGGTGCCTGCATTAAAATTCTGCTCCTTATTTTATTCCAAACTGTGCTGCAAACCTAAAACCTCCACAGTGTAAGAGCCACAATCAACACCAATCTGCTGAAATCCACCGTTTTATTAAAACATTTGTTGTACATTTTGGAATATATTACATTATAAACCATACATTTACAGAATAATATATTACATATGTATAATGAAAATATGTTACAATATATTTCAGATATATTTGTTTGCATTGGCTTAAATTGCTCCTCTGTGTGATGGGGCAATCTGCATCAGCACGCAAATCTATAACGTGCTTGATATGAAATATCCAGGATTATCTGCTCCAGACATGAAAGCTGTGCCACATGCCATACCCCACATGCCCTGAGCACGTTCAGGGAAAACATGTCCTCTGGAGGATGTTTTTAATCCAGCCCATCGGTTTCACAGGGTGTCGTCATGGTTGGACCAATCAGAGCATTACGTACGCGGTGAGGTCACATGACCCGGTGTAAGTACAGGGCTGTTTCCTGTGACCTGCTGGCCAGGAAGCAGGCACACAATGTCAGCCAGCATGTGGGGGGCCGCGGGGGGCCGATCGAGCACGATAAGAGCGTTTTTTTCCATCCCCCTGAGGAGATTAATTGTAAACAGAGCCCCCGTAGATTTATGCGGTAATTTCCATTCAGGAGTGTTTCCTGTAATTCTTCCCCGATTTCAGCGGTGAAAGAATCCCAGCTTCATGTGTGTGCGCTTGTTTGTTTTATAGCATACGCAGTCTCCCCTTTTCACCGCTGTGCTAATATTAATCCTGTGAGAATCAGGCAACCTTCTCCTGAAGGCACGGCCGCCCTCCCCGTGACTCAGACTCCTCCACCTCACCTTCACCGCAGTCACGCCCGCTAAACGAGGGCGTCTCAGCAGAGCTCTGCTCGCTGCCTGACCTCAGGAGGGTGCCACCCGGGGCTGGCTGCTCGGCACCAGGCATTCGAGGGAACGGGGTCGCCCAACAGTCACCCAGACAAATTCCACCGCTGGGGGATGGCTGCAGCAGTGCATTGTGGGTCCTGGCAGGAGATAAACTGCAGCGTGCTGCCTGCACGATTGGTGCTTATCTTTCATTGTTCCGAAATAACAACAGGCGACTGTACAGATGCACAAAGCTGGGTTCTGTTCGGCTTCTCCAAACCCCCTCCTGATAAATATCCCATTCATCACACCCCCACCCCCCCCCCATCCATCTTTGAAATACAGCAGTACCAGCTGCAAGCTATATGCTAATACGCACACTGTCTTTGCAATCCTACCTATAGCCTGTCAAATCCAGCATACACTCGTGCTTATTGACACCACAGCCCATGGTGGTGTTCTGTTCTCACTCACATGCAGATAAAAGTGAGTGCTTAATTCCTTCCTGCCACATGAACCTCAGTCCCGGTACGCTGAGCTCGGGGCTACGCCTGAGCTGAAGAGAGAGAGGTGCTACAGCACATTCAGTTCTACAGTGCTTTATTTTCACTCTCACCAGCTAAAAATGGAATGTGCTACCGATATTTACACTGTTTTTAAAATGACAAATTGTACAGACCAAATTAGGCTCACTGTTGATGGCAGGTCACTGAAGTGGCAGCCACATCTGTTTCTCACTTTTTATTTTTATCTTTTTCTCCCCCCACAGAGCGTTGGAGATCTTATTCGGATGAGACTGCTATCAAGACCAATAAAGTGATTATTTTAACAGTGTTAGGAAGTGCAGATTAATCTCTGAGCTGCACAGGAGAGAAACAAACCGTAGGCAGAATCTGAACCCGGGGGGGCGGGGGTGGGAGTGGGGTGGGGTTTGGAGTGAGGTGGGGGTAGGAACGGGGGGGCGGATTCACAGCAGGGGGCCGCAGTGTTGCGTGCACAGTGTCCACTCTGATCCATCCACAAAACTCTCCCCCGGGGGGGCAAACGCCACCACACCACAGCAAGCCTGTCTTAAAATCTGCCCTTTATATGCAATGCATCATGGGTAGGGAGGGTCCTTGCTTTGTCTTGGGGGGAGGAAGGCATGGAGGGAGGCAGACAGAGGTCAGGGGTTGTGCTCTGTGTCTGTTTGCGTAAACACTGGCTAAACAGAAGCCCTCCAGGTCACGAGGGGTCTGCTGTTTTTCCCTCTTGGCACGCGACAGTCCCTCTTGTCCTTGATG
Source organism: Megalops atlanticus (assembly GCA_019176425.1). NCBI lineage: Eukaryota > Metazoa > Chordata > Actinopteri > Elopiformes > Megalopidae > Megalops > Megalops atlanticus. The sequence continues at coordinate 1,460,820 of CM032895.1, read as the reverse complement.
GGATACAGAGCACTGAGGCAGGTGACAGTCTGCACGACAGAGTGTCTCTCACGCTTTCATTACTGTCCACTCGTCTGTGAGAGATATTTATGAGCGCACGCCTCTGTGTGTGTGTGTCTGTGTGTGTGGGTGTGTCTGCGTGTGTAGGTGTACATGTGTGGTATTTGCATGCATGTCTGTGTGTGTGTGTGTGTATGTGTGAATGTGTGTTTAATGTGCATGGGTATGTATGCTTGTGTGTGTGCATGTGTGTTGTATTTGATTCTCTGTGTGTTTAATGTGCATGGGTATGTATATGTGTGTGTGTGCGTGTTTGTGTGTGTGTGTGTAATGTGCATGGGTATGTATGCGCGCGCGCGTGTGTGTGTGTGTGTGTGTGTATGTTGTGTATGTGTGTGTGTGTGTAATGTGCGTGGGTATGTATGCGCACGCGCGTGTGTGTGTGTGTGTGTGTGTGTGTGTGTGTGTGTGTGTGTGTGTGTGTGTGTGTGTGTGTGCGTGGGTATGTATGCGCGCGCGTGTGTGTGTGTGTGTGTGTAATGTGCGTGGGTATGTATGCGCGTGCGTGTGCGTGTGTGTGTGTGTGGGTATGAATGCATGTGTGTGTGTGTGTGTGTGTGTAATGTGTGTGGGTATGTATGCATGTGTGTGTGTGTGTGTCGGGGAGCTGCTTGCGTTTAATCCTGGGCTCTGAGGACAGCAGACTGATGGGCTGCCGCCCGGCGCAGATAAACGCTGCAATCACATCAGCACATTTCCCGCCCTGCTGAGCACCTGTGATGGAGACAAGATTACCCCGCTATCCCATCATGCATCACTCTGTACGCTCCCGACTCAGCCACGCATCACAGGCCTGACCCTGGCCCAGATTTCACTGCGTGTGGCCCTGATGGAGTCTCTCTAGGAAAGAGACAGATTACGCAGGGCCTCGGAGGTAAAGCCTCTCAGTCAGGGCCAGGCTGGCGGGATGGGGGTGGAACAGGGTGGGCAGCTCAGCTACTGACACACTCTCCATTCATCCTGCTGGATACCGACTGGTTATTTCTCACCACTGCTTTCATCCAGCCATTGACATTTTTTTTAAAAAAAACAAACACTTCATTGCAGTGTAACAATCTGTAACAGCCATGTCTGGATATGGATTTGAACCCACAACCCTCTGGTAAAGGGTCTGAGATAAGAACAGGGCTCCATGACGACACAGTACACCACCTAGCTGACTAACTGATTGAGGGGGCGGCACTGTGATGTAGAGCATTATAGGTAGGATTTGTGACCACAAGGTTGCTGGTTTGAATCCTGTGACATTATGGACACTGTGTTCGTGGACATTGTGTAAAAGCCAAAGCTGCAGAACCCACCCTGGGCACGCGTGTGGATGAATAACATCATCCTTCAGACGCCACCCCGCACCAGATGGAGCCATTATAAACCTGCATTAGCATCACAGAGAGATAAATAACGTCAGCCTTCAGACGCTACACCATGCCGGGGGGAGCCCTTCAAAACACGCATTAGCTACAGTTTGGAGTGTCACACAGATACTGTACATAATGAAAGCCAATGAAGAGCCATTACTGATACAACACCCCCCCCCAGCCCAATCCTGAGCGCACGGGCCATTACTGATACAACACACACCCCAAACCCCCAACAGCGCACGGGTCATTACTGATACAACACACACCCCCAACCCTCCCCCACCCCCCACACCTCCCCCATCCCCCCACACCCCCCCCCAACCCAATCCTGAGCGCACGGGCCATTACTGATATAACACACACCCCTATCCTCCCCCACACCATACCCCTCCCCCGTCCACCCCCAGATCCCGAGCTCGTGTCCACAGCCTCTCACCTGAGGAAGGTCACTGTCAGACTCAGGCACATTAACGCTGAATTTATTTATCTCCCCCGTCGGCACCCCCCACCGCGCCGAAGCAGTGAGAACACACTCCCTCTGAACGGCCCGATTTCAGACACACCCCTGCAAGGTTACGCAGCGCGTCGCCAGCGTCGGCGGGCAGTCAGGTGACCCGGGAGAGGGCGGGCAGTCAGGTGACCCGGGAGAGGGCAACATTCTGCAGCGATCAGGAGCTTCACTGCAGCTGCTCCGCGCATCAACAAGGTGAATTAATGTGTGCGCGCGTTCGCAATGCCACTAACGTAAATGCATTCAGTGCCTGGAATTAAGAAGCCACTTCAGTGAGGACTACAGTCACAGCATGCTGCTTCAGTGGGGTATTCCTTTACAATAGGTTAATTCCATTCATAAAGTGGGTCCCTGAAAAAACCATAAATGCAAGAGAAGAGATGCTAAGAACAGTAATGTCCTAATGTTGGCCTGGATTTCTTTCGGAAAGTGAGATATTGAATGGTGCTGTTCAAAAAACAAAACAACCATGACAAGGGTAATGTACTGCTTAGATTTTGTAGCCGGCTTGAGAAGCCCTGATCTGTGGATCATACTGGGCAGCACCAGCGCCGGGCTGAAGGACCCTGACGCAGCGAGCAGTGCCAGAACAGCGGGACGCACCAGCCAAACAAAACGATCATATCACCCGACCGCGTCCAGCGCCAGCAATTTAGCTTTTATCAACAACGTGCTTCTATTTTCAAACACACGGCAGCGACAGCTTGTGCCTTCAGAGCTGTAGCCCATGAGAATCTCAGCCCCTGCCTCAGGAAGCAACCAGTATTTCCTGGCGGCTGTCAGTTAAACTGCAAAACATGACAGCACTAATTACACGCTCAGCAGATGTTATGCGGACAGAGAGAGGAACGTTACCAGCTACACAAGATAAATGATAAACCATGAATTACACAGACGTGGTATCGATGCCATTGGATTATCCCAACAGATTTTTTTTCTAGGAGAGCATATTTAATGTGTGTGCAGGAAATGAGGATGTATCAATCTGTCAGCACACAGGGATGTAAGTCTCTGTCTTTATTGTCCTCTCCATGAATGAGGGCCAGCCTGTTAAATTATTCAGCAGGGCTGAGGGCAAACACCTGTACAGTGAAGTGATCATGACACAGCACTGCTGATATGTACAGTGTGAATGAGAAATGAAAATACACATGAACATCTTGGGAATAACTGAATCATAATCCCTCCACACATGACTGTGTGTGTGTGTGTGTGTGTGTGTGTGTGTGTGTGTGTGTGTGTCTGTGAAATACATACGCAAACATATTTGGTTTGAATTTTAGCCTTGAGGCAATCCAGTTGTAGACTAGTCACTTCATACTCCAAACCCACTCAGATGCCCTTTATACATGCAAGCTTCAGCTGGTAAAATTGGAAGTTTTCTGATACGTTTACAGCAGTAACTCTCTCAGTCCACTGCAGCGGGTTAAGCTCTGTCCTGTGAAATGATGTTGAAAGCAAACGACAATGATCTCACAGCACAAAAGCACCTCTACTGTTCCACTACCCCAATATACACACACACCCACACACCGACACACACACACACACACCCACACACCACACACACACACACACACACACACACACACACACACCCCCTGATCAGCACGTAGCACACTCCCCCCCGCCACCCCCCGGGAATCTCTCAGTGTTGCAGGGTTCAGTGTGTCACTGGCTGAGGGAATATCAGGCTGCATTAAGGATGAATGCAGGGCAGGGTTTACACAGCTCCGTTGCCTCGTACACACACACAGATATGGGCCACTTTGTGTTCCCCACGCACCCACAAGCCTTTCCGGGAGAGCACTGTTGTCAGGAGGATGTCCTTTGAATCCTTTGTGTATTAAATTTCCTATTCAAACGTGCAGGCATGACACACATAGCTCACAACAGAAATCCTTCAGATGCACAGTGCCACACCGCCTATTGTATATTAATAACGAAAATTAGCATAGCCTTTTATTAAAATATTAATGCCCACAGTTGTGTGCTTCTTAATGATCTGCTGGAATCGGCAGGGCACTGAGGCTCACTGAGCAGGTGGATTTATGGATGTGTGAGCTAATCTCAGTAATGAGAGAGACAGGAAACGCATCATCTCTCTGTCAAAAGCGTGAGCAGAGGTGGTAGCAGCAGAAGCAGTAACTCCAACTTCTAATGTGCTGGCAGCCATGTTGTGGAGCAGAACTGAAACTGCTGCTCGCTTCCAGAAAAGAGTACATCTATCAATACGGGCAGCAGCATAGCACAGCGGTAAGGAGCAGGACCCATAACCGAAAGGTTGCTGGTTCAATTCTCCGCTGGAGCACTGCTGCTCTACCCTTGAGCAAGGTACTTAAGCCAGAATTGCTTCAGATGTATAAATGAAAAACATGTAAGAGTTTTAACCTATGTAAGTCACTCTGGATAAGAGCATCTGCTGAATGACAATAATGTAATGTAGTCAGTACACATGTCAAGTAATAATATCAAATGTATCCTGATTCCTTCCTCAAAGAACCACTGTAGGTGCCCCGGAAGTCTTGACTTTCTTTGCTTGCTGTAATGGTGCTAAGAGCCAGGGTAGCACATCGGACGCTTTGAAGAGCAAGAAGGTTCGATTCTCCCAGCATCCAGCAGAAGTGAAAAAGACTCAGATGTAACATATCTGACATCTATGATGGACTGTCAAATTAAGCAGAGTGGTAGTTAGCTTTAAATCAGCGGCAGGAACTCGCTGTCATGGGAAGCTCATTATTTCTGAACACTTCAGTGCACAAAACAAGAGCTGTTCAGAGGGAAAGGCTAATTTCATTGGGTTCCCGTTTTATTTTTTTAATTTGTATAATTAACCTAGCTATATAAATATATTTATTCTAAATCATACATTATTTTTGTTTAATTGAAAATCATGCCTGACTAAGAGAATGTGATTTGCTTTTAACGGTAATTAAGAATCATTAAAGTAAATGAAAGTGATATCTATAATTGAATTTTTCGCTCAATTTTAAAATAGCACAAAAACCACATCTGCAAGTGTCATTAAGGCAGCACGTTCCATTTTAGTCAGTATTTTTTAAACAAATGAGACATCTCAACCTCTTCTCAAGATTATCTTTTCTCCTTAGCATCACGTGGACAGCGGATTTCAAAACGTGTCTTTTGGGCCGCCTGCGCGAATGAACGAGTCTGTGGCGTAAAAGCGTTCTATTGTCAGGTACAGTGACGCAATCTGTAACCTGACATCACAGGTATCCTCCGAATCATGGTATATCGCGTTAGTCTGTCATGCTTTCACTCTTTGCAGATATCTTCCCCTTCATTATCGGTACTCGCTCAAATAACTGATCAAATTGATAATCGGTTATTATATTTACTGATACGACTTCAACAGACCTACGGACGGTTGCACCAGTAGTTGAGGGTAAGAAACTCCCCGACTTGGTGATCTGATTTTTAACACTTGCTTACAGTTGCTTGCTCTTGTTCGTGGCAGTATCGAACATAATACAACAGCCGTTACACTTATTGTTCAGGAGAACATACCAACCGTTTCTTGCTAGCATGTCAATGGATTTGCAAATAGTTAATCAGCCTATACCCTGTGAATGGCAGGCCATTGTGCGGATTTGTGTATATTAAATCATTCCCCTCATACGCAGTGGGTATTTTTTAAAAACACCATGTATGGAACCCGAGGGGCAAACAGTGGCCGCGCTGCGCGGGCATGCGCCCTCTCTGAGATGCGATGCAATGAACACTCTGATATAGATCTCTTACGCTGAATCCAAGTCCAGAGAAGTCCTTGGCTGTACACGTATTCAGTATATTGATTCCAGCTGGAACATTTATGTAAGGTAAGGGCTAAATGCCCAGTCATTGTGAAATCTACACAAGACGCAATACTACCAGTATCACCAATTAGTAAATCAGCAGTCGGCAATCTTCTGTATTTTGAGCAAATAAATTGCGCCAGTGAAACTAGTTTCAGTTTGCATTCGCGTGGAGAAGTGTCTCTTTTAACACCTAATTTCTCTCTCTTGCTCTGTAGTAGGCTTAGCAATTACGCGCAGGTATGAAAGAAAAGTAGCATAAATCCATGTGACGCAATAGGTGTAGGTAATTGTTTCTTCGTACCTGAAGCTCTGCTCTGCGTCGGAATATCATTATTTAGACAAAGAAACGGGCTGAACTTGCAATACTGCTAAACAGTTTACACAGTGCAACGCTCACTTTCTTACAAAAGGGAAATGAAGAAAATGTAGGTTTTACTTTGGTGACTGATGGTAAATGCTACTCAATGTGGAGTCAGTTTATTAATAATAATAAACTATGTTTATTTTTTAGAAAACCAGCCTTCCATTGTGATTCAAGACACAATCAATGTCGTCCGAGTCAAGGACATAACAGCCATATTACTCAGGATAAGACTGTCTGCGAATAAATAAATAAATAAATCTTTTCCCGGCACCTGCCACTGAGTGCACCACCAGGCATATCTATCGCATTCCACAAACATCATGTTTTTCAGCCATATCGGATGGGAGCCAGCATTAATATTTAATGCTTAAGTGGTTTCACAGCCATGCAGAGGAATGAGACTCTTGTGCTCATATTAGGATTGAATTCTGAGCTGAAGACTGACAGGTGGATCCACAAAGAATCACCTGGAAGAAATGGGAAGTTCCAGTCTTACAGTCCAGACAGAAACACACACAAACACACACACACTCCACATGCATGCACATACACACTCAAAAGCACTGAGACATGCATGCACACAGACACACAAACTCACAAACAGGGGTGTATATACGCACAAGAACAAGAGCACACAGATCTAAAGACATGAACACACAGTCAGACACACAGAAACAGAGATTTACACAGATCTACTGACATGCACATGCACACATAACCGTACACCCCGTCTTTGTTCCGTCCCCAAATTTTTAATCAAACAGCAACAGATCTGCTTGGGAGAAAGAGCCCTCTGTTCAACACAAAATTATAATTAAACAGAAACACTTAATAGGAGGGAAGAGGAGAGCATAATTAAAGCAAAGATAATTGCTGTTCTTTGTTATCAGTTGGTGCATAACTGCAATTCACAATAGAGGCAGCGCTGTGAAGGATACCCACGAGAAGAATGGGAAACAATGAGATGCGCTGACATTGCAGCAACGTTACCGAACGTTACTAAACAAACACAAACCATCAACACCAGCACACACCACTGCGGGCATGATTTTGCTTCAGACACGGATTCCCGCCTGTTTGTGAGCTGGATAGTTCCTCATGAAAAATCAGAGTGTTACAGCCCCAAGTGCCACGCCCTACCCGACACCCGAAGCTGAGGAGAGAGAGGCGTACCCATCCCACGCACCCCCCCACTTCACTGAAAGGAGGAGAACAACATTACAATCAATACGATCAATACGTAGGCCATTGTTCAGAATATGGGGAGCGTGTGCTGGAAATCGCTGCAGGTGATGCCCGTGTCTGCGTGAGCGCAATAAATCGCTTACGGTAAATTACACCCTCGGCCTCTCGCGGGCAGCGCACGCGCGTCCCGGGATGACAAACGAACTGAGTGACAAATACCCCCTCTGTAGCGGGGGAGCCTGGTTAATTAGCTGCTAATGGTGCCGCACGCGACTGACCGCGCCGAAAGCCACAGGAAAAGGGACGCATTAATGAAGGAGAGAGCAGAGTGTGTTTCTGTGCGTGCTCTCTGAGAGGAGGGGAGCTGCACTGTTGTATAGACAATGCGAGATTTTTTTTTCCATTTATTTCTGCTTTGCGGGGGGAATCTAATTGTTCTGTTGGATACCCTTACAGCAGAAACAGAGCTCCAAAGAGGCACTAATCACAGCGTGCAAAAAAAAAACAAAAAAACAGCCCCCACCTTCTGTTTGGCGGGGGAGACAGATGAGTGCACCTCTCTCCTTTTGTGTGGAATGAATACGTCTCTGTGCCTCTCTGTCAGGACAGAGCTGCTTGGCACAGGATCTCCCTCTGATAAGTGGCAGAAGTCTGAAGCCTGTCTTTGCCATTTGCACATCAAACTGCTTCTGTTTGTTGTTGCTTATTGTTTACTAAACCACATTATGACGGCAAATTAATTGTGCTATGGAGAAAGAAGATCAAGTCTTTTGTGTAAGAGCTGAGGATATTAAGGCATTGATGCGGATGTACTCATGGGAGATATGGGGGCAGCATCTTACAGCGTGCACGCCAGGATAGCCGATCCCAGAGGGTGTGGCTGCAGGGTGGAGGCGGAGCCTCAGGGCTCCAATCGCAGGCTGCTGTACACTCAGATGATGGAAATGCCAGCATTGTCTGCAGGCCGGAGCGGGAGCTCTAACCCCACACTGACTGGTTCTGCCCCTGCGTTGATCTTAAA